>APFE031686473.1:0-11489 GCA_000404065.3 Pinus taeda
AAACAAGGCCTTCTTTGCCTTTTTCTATGAAGCCTTCTGGCTGCTCCATATAAATTTCTTCCTCCAATTCACCATGAATGAATGCAGTTTTTACATCTAAATGTTCACATTCTAAGTCTAAAGTAGCAACTAGACCAAGAATGACTCTAATGGATGACATTTTAACAATAGGTGAGAAAATTTCAGTGAATTCAATACCTTCTTTTTGGGAAAAACCTTTCACCACCAGCCTTGCTTTATACCTCTCTTTCTTTTTGTCACCTTCATGCTTAATCCTATACACCCATTTGTTTTGTAGAGCCTTTCTACCTTTTGGGAGGTTTACCAACTCCCAAGTTTTATTTTCCTACAAAGAGTTCATTTCTTCTTCCATTGGTTTCTTCCATTCTTTACTATGCTCGACTTTACAAGCTTCTTGAAAACAATTAGGTTCACCTTCATTAGTCAACAAAATATAGTTTGAAGGAGTATATCTTTGTGAAGGCTTATGAGGCCTAGAAGATTTGCGAACCAACTTTGGTGGTGCATTATTAGGTTGAATCTCCCATAAAGGTTCCTATTCCTTCTTCATGTTGTTCATCAGTTTCCACTTGTTGTTCTTCATGGTCCTGAATTTGCTGTTCATTTTCTTGTATTGGTGGTATGTTTCCTGCTACTCTTCAAACCTGTAAATAACCTTCTTGACCTCCAACTTACCTATAGTCCTCTTGAACATTTTTGGCTCATTAAATATAATGTCTCTGCTTCTAATAATTTCATGTTTGACTAGATCCCATAGACAATAACCAAAATATTCATTCGCATATCCCAAAAAAATGCATTTCATAGATTTATAATCTAGCTTAGTTCTATTTTCTTTGAGAATACGTATAATGCTTCACATCCAAAGATTTTCAAGTGAGAATAATTCGAATTCTTACCAGTCCAAACTTCTTCAGGGATACCGCCATCCAAGGCTGTAGTTGGAGATCTATTTATGTGGTAGCAAGCAGTCCTGACTGCTTTAGCGCAAAATTCTTCTCCAAACCGGAATTTTACAACATACTTCGCACCTTTTCCATAATGGTGTGATTCATCCTTTCTGTGACACCATTCTGTTGAGGAATACCAGGCACAGTCTTCTCATGCTTTATGCCAAACCTTTTACAATATTTCTTAAATGCATTTGAGTAATATTCTCCACCTTTATCTATTCTTAAACACTTCAGCAATTTGTTAGTTTCTCTTTTAACAGCAACATGGAAATTTTGAAATATTCCAAACACTTCACTTTTATTTTTCATAGGATATGCCCAAACCTTCTTGGATGCATCATTTATAAATGTTACAAAATATGATGCTCCTCCTAATGATTTGATGTTAACAGGCCCCAACACATCTGAGTGTACAAATTCTAACACATTTTTCTTTCTGTCATGGCCACCTCTAAGGAATGAAACCCTTCTTTGTTTACCATATATACAATGCTCACAAATATCAATATTGTATGATTTCAAACCTGATAATAAATTTTTACCAACAAGGATTTTTAAGCCCTTCTCACTCATGTGACCCAAACGCTTATGCCACAAATCTGTTGAATTTCCTTCTTTTGTGACAGCAGCCAAATCTGATTTTCCTATAAGTGTCTTCAATGTGCATAATGTTCCTGTCTTGGGTCCTTTGGCCATGACAAATGCACCTTTGCTAATTTTCCAGCCTCCTTTTCCAAAGCTTGTCGAATAGCCTTCATCATCCAGTCGTCCCATAGAGATTAAACTCATGCGCATTTCTAGTACATGCCTGATCTCTTTCAACAATATATCTTGTCCATCTTTCATCTTGATCTGGACATCTCCCACTCCAACAATACTGCAAAAATGATTATTCCCCAAATGCACTCTACCATAATCACCGGGATTATATGAAACAAAACTATCTTTGCATGGGGTTACATGGTGAGATGCCCTAGAGTTAAGGATCCAATCAAAGCTACTGCTAGATGTATATACACATGCATCCTATACTTAACAATAAACAACACATCACCATCTGTGGCTACAGCAGTAGTATCAACTTCATTTGTGCTGGATGACTTGTGATTTGTACGAGACGGTCTTTGATCCTTTGTCCTTTCTTCCAGAATTGACATTCTTTCTTCATGTGCCTGGGTTTGCCATAATGAAAGCATATGATCCTACCTCTCCTTGATTTTGATCGGCCTCTTGATCTTGATTGCCCTTGTCGGCCTCTTGATCTTGATCGCCCTTGTCGGCCTCGATCTATTCTCCTACCATGATCAACTAGAGCTAGAGCCTCTCCTCCCTGGCTTTCCGCAATTGACTTGCGTCGCAGCTCCTCATTTATTAAACTACTGCTTACATCATCAAATTTCAGGGTCCTTATAGTTGTTAAAGTGCTCATAGCTACAATTAAATTTTCCCAGCTGTCTGGCATAGAACACATTAGCAAAATTTCTCTAATTTCATCATCTAAAATGATTTTAACAGAGACAAGCTAATTCGTAATAATATTAAATGCATTCAAGTGCTCAGCAACTGAAGCACACTCCTTCATTTTGAGATTATAATGCTTCTTCATCAAGAACACTTTGTTTGATGCTATGTTCTTCTCATGTAGATCATGGAGCTTCTTCCATAATCCTTCTGCTATCTTTTCTCCAGACACATTGAAATAAACATTCTTTGCTAAATATTGGTGGATTGTTGCAGTCGCCTTTCTATATAGCTTATTCCACTCTTCATTTCTCATCGATGAGGGTTTCTTTGTTGTGCCCTCAATCGGAAAACACTGATCCTTTAAAATCAGTATATCCTCCATCTGTGATTTCCATAGGGAAAAATTAGCCCCACTCAACTTCTCCATATATGTAATTGTTGTCTCCATTTTCAATCAAAATCATGCCCCAAAACACAAAAACTCCACTTAAAAATAAAACTTTAATTATTACTCTTTAAAATTTAGTAATAATGACCTCCCTCCTTTTAAAATACCCTTTTCAAAATTCCTACTCCTTTTAAAATACACTTTTCAAAATTCCAACATATAATTATATATGTTTCATAATAAATATAAAAAAACATATATAATGTTTTAACCTTTTCACATTTCACACATGCATATGTTGGTTTGAGAAAAAAACTTGACGTATACGTGCAAGCTTGATGTAAAAAAAACTTATGAACACCACGTTTCAACTCCAATCTCCATAGATCTCCACGTTTCAAACTCCAGCAACACGTTTCAACATAGATCCACGACCTTGTTTTTCTTGCAGCAACTGTCTTTTAGTTCCAGCCTTCCTCAGCTATTTCCTGGACAGATCCTTCAATAGCTCCAGAGGTAACAACCAACGTTTTAATGAATGCTGCCAGAGAAAGGCGATGGCACTAAGAAGCTTGCACAGTGGATATTCAACCCTAGCTCTGATACCAGTTGTTAGACCAGAGCATATATAACACACAACGGATTTATACTCAGAGACAGACAAATGGAGAAACAACGAGACTACTCAATCAGAAACAACGGAATAGATAAAACAATCATTGGAGAACAGAAATCACTTTACATTACATAACAGGCTTGTGCCTTGGCTTGCTTGCTTGCTTTGGCCAGAGAAATTACAAATTTACAGAGGCAGAAGAAGGATCTAGAATTTTGTATGTGATTTAGATGGAGATCTAGAATGATCTAGAAATTAATGACGGTGTAGAAAGATCTAGAATCCTGGAGATCTAGAAAGATATGATCTAGAAGGATCTAGAGTCTTGCATGAATTTGGCTTCAGACTTAACACCTCGCGCAATAATATTTTATATTGTTATCTTATAAATATACATATACATAATATTGTAGTTGGATTATATGAATTATATATTTCAAATTTATGATTTTAATGAATATTTATTACTTTCTAGGTATAATTGATTAAAAAATATTAAGAAAAATAACAAAAGTATTATGAAGATGGGACATCAGAACAAAGTTTAATGGTATTATCTAAGAATTTTGGTTTCATCAAGGTCATATGTGTTGGCCCATGGTCATCTTGTTTAAGCTCAAGACCACCAATCGACTATATATGCCCTTAACCATGGGCTACAAATGGATGTGTGAAGTGTGTTGAAATACAATGAGATTGGTATTGTTCTAGTTTGGAGGTCAAGGTCTTATTTTTATGAGTGGAGGATGAATTGTTAAATGGTCTAAGGTTTTATTCTTATAGTTTTGTAGTCATTGGTAAATGGTGTACAATTTTGTGATTATCTTTCGTTGATTATTGTTCATTTATGACAATGATATGTGGTTTTGTTGATGAAATAATCTTGTTGATAATAATAACATAGCCTTGGTTTGATTGGTATGCAACTTTGTAATCTTCATCTGAATTGGTTTGGTTGATTCCATATGGCACGTTGATATGACATATGGATACACAGTGAAGCACAATGAGTAGAGCTTAATTACCATGATTGTTCATGTATATCCATGTCATATCCCATAACATAGGTGAGGGTCATTTGAGCTGGCAACAAATAACTAGCCTATCATAAGGGATTTAATGCTCCAATTGTGGTTGGTTCAAATACATGCTCCATACAATGGTGTTGGATAACCTACACAACTGCATCCAATACATTGTGTAGTCTAACGAGGTGGAGGAGTTTCCCAGGAAGTTATGGAAAATCTGGTTATATTTAAAGAAAATTTGGCAAGGATTTTTGTAAATCCAAATTATAGTTGTTAAACTTCAAAATTTTAGGCATTCTAGACGTTTTTGATGGTGTTGAATCCATTTCCACCATCAAAAACACGATTCAAACACTGTCTCTACCAAAAAAAAAAAAAAAGATTGTCCAAATTCTGACCACTTTTGACCATCCAGGCAGATCGTTATACAACTCCCTAATATATACTACGCACAAACGATGGGCATCCATTTAAGGACAAGGCAAATATGGATGCATCCAAAATCCAAGCGCGAGGAATTCACTGCCACCACCCTACCATAAGAATGCGAGGGTATATGATACAACCATACAATACAATGTACGATTTTAAGTTTGAAATTGACAAGCTAGCTCGAAATTTGAATTTTGAATTTATATTCTGCTCAGCCAATGTTTTCTTGCAACTACTGCATTTGAACGCAACAATTATTCGACGCACTCTTATCCATACCTAGTGGTCACCATGTGCTCTTCTATGTTGCATTCTATGATATAGTTAGTTGAGAAGTTGCTTTTTTATTCGATCTCAACTTTCTAGTTGATACATTTTTTTATTAATACAAATAAAAAATTCTCACAAAAAAAAGTTAATTTTAATTAAAATTAATATAAAATTTTAACAATATTTTTTTTTGCTATTTATGTGATATATTGTTAATTTTACATTTTATCAATAAAAAGTGTTTTTACTTAACTCTCAATTAAGAAATTAAAATATTCCTTATGTCCATATTAATAACATAATTTATATTAATGTTTAAAATAAGAAAATAATTAATCCTTAAGTCAAATATTTTTATATCCTTATTTAATAATATTATTTTATATCAATTTTAAACACAATAAAGAAAAATAATTATAAATTAAATATTCCTATATACATATTTAATAACATAATTTTATTTATCATAACATCTTCTGGAAGAAATCACATAAGAGAGATTCTCGTCTACACGTTCGTTTTGAACAAGCCATTGTGGTCTTCAGGACAAGATGAACCACACTGGCTAGTTTCAAATGCGTCGACGAGAATCTCTCTTATATGATTTCTTCCGAATGATGTTATGATAATTATTATGGATTATAGAAGTCTAAGTTCAACATAATTTTATATCAATTTTTAAAAAATAAGAAAATAATAATAATAAATCTTACAAAATCTTACATTTTAATATAGTATTTCAATAATCTATTAATATTACATTTAATTATATATTTCATTTCAAATTTAATAAAATTATAAAAATAATATTAATATTAACATTGACTATAATAAAATATTTCAATAGTTAAGAGAATAAATAGTTAAATAGTTTGAAAATTTCAAAATTAATTAATTTAAAGAGAAATGAATAATTTATGTAATTATTTTATATAAAATTGATATTTAGCATCTAAAAATTATTAATAACAATTAACAAATTTATTAAATAATAAACAAGGTATTTGAATCTCTAAATTAATAATATTCACTTGTAATTAAAAAAATTTAATAAAAATATTTATATAGACAACATGGTTTATAAATAAAATATTTCAATGTTCATTTATATATGTGTTTGTGTGTATGTGTCTGGTTTAAAAAATATGTACATAATGTATAAAGTAATAAAAAAAACTAAATTTGTATATTTAAAACATTTCAATTTCAATATATTTTTCAGTGAATTTCTTGTAAAATGTGGCAATGATTTGCTAGAACCACAAATCTAGACTATGCAGTCTACATAATCCAAATGGCCAAAGAAATTTTAAAGTGTGGAATCCATTTATATATTCAGAAATGCAATTTATGTAATTTAGGAATCCATTTATAAATTCAAAAATATAATTTAAAAAATGAAAATAAAGGTACCACTTGTCAAGAACTCAAATATCTTGAGATGCAAATGTCTTTTAATATTAACCACTAATCTATGAAGTGTCATGAGATATCAAATCTCTTTAAGCTAAAATATTTTTTCAAGATGACTATACCTAGAGTTGACATACATCTCTTTTAAAATAAAAACAAAACTTTAGCTAAAAAGAAAAACAAACAAACAAACAAACAAATATACATGTTTCGTTTGTTGAAAGCATTATAAAATATTAATAATGTCACTTTCATTGTGTTTGACAAATTCCTTAGATTGATATGACAACTATGTATAAATCATAAATAAAATATTTTAATGACCATATTAAACAATAGTTTTGTTTAATACAAATAAATTAATTAACAAAATATTATGCTTTTTATTTTCAAAAATATTTCACTATAAACTTTAAATAAAATGTTTGAATAATCCCCACACATAATTTAAAAATATAATTAATATTAACCGTAAATGAAATATTTTGATATCAATTTTAAATAAAATAGTTATATATCAAAACCTAATATAATTAGAAAGCAAGAGTAAGTGGATGTGAAATTTTTGGATTAGTGTATAATTTATTTAATATGAATTTTATATATAACTTTCAAAAATATTAATGAAATAAAAATGAAAACCCAAATAAATATTTATATTAATATGTAATATTAGATAAAAATAAAATAAAATATTCAATGTTATGATGAGTGAAATATTAATATTAATATGCATACTATTTAAAAAAAAAAATCTTGTATTAAATATTTGACAATTATATTGTTGAACAATTTTATCCAAAATCTAATAAAAAAAATTGTAATTGCAATTTTAAATTGTGTACGTTATACAATCTAAGTGTCCCACAGAGATTTTCATGGCACTAAATCTATTTATGCACTCAAAAATAAATTTAAACAATTAAAAGTTACCATTTTAAGAAGAATTGTATCACCTCAACATTGTATTGGTGTGTTTCTCAAATTGAAGGAGATATGCAATTCCTCCAATGCTCACTATGAATTTGATAAATATCTGTGTGGCGGGGGGTGTTAAAAATGGACATGTCTCATTCCTTCCATACTCAACATATAATTGATAAGTAGTGTGTGCGTGTGAGATAATCTTTGATCTATCTTAACCCTAGAGTTATCAAGCTCTTTAGATAAATCAAATCTCTTGAGGTGCAACCATTTCTTAGAATGCAAAACTTATAAAGATTTGCAACTGAAGGGATGATTTACTTGATAATTAATACGATACTACACAAACCACATTTGATAAGTATAAATGTTGGTTTATTATGCTAAAAACATATCATATGATTATATTATAATTAAAATTACTACTATAATAATTAAGTATATTTTTTTAATATATTAATATAATTAATAAATTATTATGTTATTTTTAATAAACATCTAATTTATTATTATTATTTTATTACTAAATTAACCAGATAATGTTTAAATAATGTTTACATTAAAAATTAAATATATATTATTCTTTGTAAATAATTTGAAGTAATAATACAAATTAATTAAACCAAGATTTATATTAACCCAAGTAGTAATATTAAAAAACCTATAAATAATATTATACCATACAAATATAAACCATTAGATTAATAAACCAAAGGGATTGGTATTATAAACCCAAGGGATTGATAATATAAGCCCAAGGGATTTATATTAAAAACCCAAGGGATTATAAACCCAAGGAAATAATATTAAACCCAAGGGATCAATATTATAAACTCAAGGTATAAGAACCCTAAGATAAATATTATAAACCCTAAAACAATCATGGTTGATGATGATTATTTTTCATATTGAACCAATCTTTTTCACAATGTGACGTTGGACCATGGTTGGCCATGATTGCATCTCATATGGAGACAATATTTGTAACAATGCGACGTTGGACCATGGTTGATTTTCATATTGAGAAAATATTTATCACAATGTGATGTTGGATTGATGGGATCTAGTGCATATCGCAAATCACAATTGCAAACTCCAGCAGTATAGAATATCAGTGAAACGTGGCATATCAGTGAGCGCAACCAGTAAAGCTATGATACATCAAATAATCAACAGCCAAGCACATCGGCAATTAGAAATCGGTGTTTTCGAAAGTCTCAATCCCAAGGAAATTGTGATATGTGATGTGAGATATAAAATAATGTTTTCAGTGTTAAATCACCAGGAAATGTGTTTTTAGTGTTAAAACACCGGAAAGGGTAAAAAACAATTTATAAAGGATTTTAGTGAAAAACCAAAGGCAGGAAGACCTTTTCTCTCTCTTTTAAAGGGCCATGTGGCGGAATAATATTGGTTCCGATAAGGTCATGTGGTGTCTCTCATCATCATGATGTGGCAGTATGGAGGACACGTGACATGAAAATTTGGCATTTTCAAGGGTCAAAAGGGGCCAAAACAGGGTGACATGTGGTAAAGGATGACGTCATCTCGCAGATCAGAGATCGGAGGTTGAGCAATATCATGGCATCAAGTTAATTCCTCCCACTAGAATTCTCTGATAAGGGGACTCTGATACTTGGGTGGCACACAATCACATATAGAGTCGAGGAACGAAGGGCACAGGGTTGAGGCAAATCATAGAGGGCTAATCGATGATTGAAGATTGACATTTTAAAGAGAATCATATCAGGGTTTCTTCCGATATGCATATCGGGGAAACACCCAATATCATGGGCACAAAGCAGGTGGACAGGTGAAAGAAAGTGGGTTATCTAAAAATATGCGTTTTATATATAAAAAACAATGGTCGAGTGGAGAAGTGATAAGGTTTTCTAAAGAGGAGAAAAAGTTTACCAAAGATGTATATGTATTAAAACCTACCCGCTTGCCCTCCCTTATCCTCTTTCCAAGTGGGCCAGACTACGTTGCAAGTTGTAAGTTTTGGTAGGATGCACCAAAGGTAGGGATTATAAATCCCTGATCACTAAGTTGTGATATTTCAAAGGGGCCCAGTTTCATGTGTATTGTGGTCCCATGTATTATACATTTGGATCAATATGATTAACCACATTTTTATAATATTTCTCTTAGGGTTTGTATACATTGGGTTTATAATTTACATCGCATTGACGAAGATTGTCTCAATATGTTAATCATCATCAACCACGATCAACCATGGTCAATCATGGTCAACCTTGACTAACCATGGTCAACCATGTTTTATAAAATCGAGCATGGTCATCCATGGTCAATCATGGTCAACCATGGTCGAACATCCGCATTGTCACTATTATTTCTTCTTCTAACACCTATAGCGCAAGTGCTTCAGGAGATATAAAAGCTTCTTAGAGACAACCTATGGGTTGATTGTAGACCAGTGCCTAGGACATCTTAGATATAGGATTGCTTTGGAAGATTATCAATGGAGGATTTCTGTTGCACTCCAATTATCACGTAGTTTGAAAATATACTAAAGGAGGGCTTGGTTAAATAAGCCTTCATCAAGGGAACCTCAATCCAATACATCGATCCAAATGCTCATGGGGTAAATAGGGCCAACCTCAAAGAAAAATGTCTAGTTTTGGTGGTTGACACACACCAATATGCAGTTTTAATATTCGTGTTGTAGTAATATGAAGAGGAGGAAATAAAGGAACGAATTCGTGCATAATCCTTAGCAATGATGTTCCAATGGAAACATGGAAGAGGGATGAGATGAAAGATCTGAAAGAGTGGTGTGCAAAATAAGGTTTCATGTAATATAAATCATGGATACATTTATTACCAAACAATATAAGTAAATATGTGCTCATAGAGGTACTGGAGGTTATAAACTAACACAAGTAAATATGTCTTATACATAGGTGCCATTCACTATCTAGTAGCCTAGATACATCCATGAATGAGAGAGAAACAGACAACTTAATTACACTATTTTTGAGAAAGAAAAACATACATGAAGTGAGATATATAGAGAAGGAAACGTAGTATACATCACCATGATTCAAATCACCAAAGAGTTTCATTAATCCTCAAAATGGGTTCCATTCACCAATTCATTTACATTCAACGATATACAACTCTCAAGTCTCTCATGAACAGGAAAAAAGAACCAAAAATGGAATCACAAAATTTAGACCCCTCGGGTGCAGAATTTCGGAACCAGTTTTAAGTGTTTCTTCCCCACATTTTTAAGGAGAGGGGTATCTTTGGAAAACAATTACAAAATATCCCAGCCCGAGCTCTAGTTGTCTGATAGACTATCTGTCTCAACATGTGAAGGTTTCTACCCAAAATGATTTGGATCGGATTTGATTATATTGCCTAAAATATGAAAATTATAGGAAAATAAGAAAAGGAAAACAAAATGATGATGAGAGGAAAATATCTCCCATACGTCCTTGTGGTTGCCCCTGATCATGCCACGTTATGCTTCAATGTGCCTCTTGTGCTACGCATCTTATTCCCGACACTTTCACTTTAACTACCTAACTTACCCCACTCTATGCAGTTGGAAGAGACTAAATGTGGTTGCATGTCATAGAGCAGAACTTGAGATCAACATGGCAGTCCTTTGTCATTTGGCTAAGTGGAGTTGCATCCCTTCATTCAGTGCCTCAATTGCTGACCCATTACACCTTTAAAGCTCTGTATTCACTTTACTGCATCGGGACCTTTACTCTTAGATACGTGACATAATACCAATTAACGGTGGTTCTATGCCCCTTCTGCCTTAGCCTTAGAGGCTTAGGTGACACTATATGATAGGATCCTCGGGCAGGGGTCGATTCTTTGGAATACTGCATTATAACCAATCCTAATGTATAATACATGGACCACAATAGACATGCGGGTAGGCTCCTTTGAAATATCACAACTCGATGATCGGGGATTTCTAATCCCTGCCTTTGGTGTATCCT
>APFE031686481.1:6523-20994 GCA_000404065.3 Pinus taeda
GAGCGAAAGGATCATCTCTTCGACAAACATAGCGTTGGAATCCAAGTAGGTTTCTTTTACCCACTTGTTAATTACAACTAGGAACCTGCAGTGTAGCATTGTTCGATTGTTGCTAGACCCCCTTTGGGCTAGTAGGGATCGCCTCTATCCGTAGAGGGGATTTACCTCTCTAATTTTGAACCATGCCTGTGCTATTCTATTATTCCTCTCCTTTCTCCCTGTCTTTACACTTAGAGCCTCACTCTATTTATGTAATCCCATGGTCCACAGACCATGGGTAGGTTGACACAAATTTACCTTAAATTATAATATTTTAGGGTGGATAGCCCTATGACTCATCCTAGACATCACACTCGCAATTCGCGGAGTCTTAAAATACAACTGACCAAAACATGGGCTTTGAACCTGAAAACATGTTGTGGGGGCTCCCATGCCCAACAGGCCCCCAACATAATCATCGTGACTCATCTTGAGTCACTCTGCTGGTGCGAAGATCTTGGCATGGAGCTCCTCCAATTATTCTTGTTCTGCGCGAAGGTCTGCAACACACTCTTTTACTCTCTATTGGATCTTCTCTACACTTTCGGCCAAGTTCTCGCTGTCAGGGGAAAATTCCTTACTTAAGGCATGCATCACCTTCTTCTTTGCGAGCTCTCCTTTGATAGAAATAGTGATGAGGAAAGCCTCATCAATCCAAAGCTAGAAGCATGCTTTAAGTACTGCCTCTTTCTGTTGTGCAACATCCACCTGTTCCTTGAATGCCTTTGCCTGTTGTAGCTTCACCAGTCGTTGGGTTAGGACAATTGTCTGCGTCATTTCACACACACTGTCATATTGCACTTGAAGCCCATGTGCCTCTGTTTCAAGGCACTGTATGGTTGGGTCCTTCTGTAAGGAAGTGAGGACTACGAAGGATTCTTCCAACATAGTCGTATAGTTATGGAATACCTGTCCTATTTCCTCCAGCCCTTTTCTGAATAGTGCCATCGCACTTGTTCCCTAACTTCCAGGGGCATGGATGACTATGCCTTTAATCACACTTCGATAATCTGGAGGTTGAGGTCCAGTTGTATCCTCATTACTTTCTCCTATGCCTCATGGAATCCACTGGCCAATTTGTTAATTCACACTCCTATTGGTAGATCTAGTGCGAATTATAGCTCTGGAACATGGCGACATGCTTCCTCTAACAATTTCTCCAGCTATTGATTCTGCACTATTTCTTCATCGCATTGTAGACTAAGCTGCTCGATGTTGATTTTCTATTCGCCGAGCATCTGTGCTGCATGGCCTTCCCTGGTGCGGAGTTCTACTGTTACTCTGTTCTATAGCTGGTATAAAGTATCCCGCAGGAGGGCAACCAATTTTATGCCAAGTCCCTTGATCCAGCCCACTGTGACTCTATCCTCCATGCTTTTCATTGTTAGTACTCCTTTCGACAGTATGATGGTATTATCCATTTTGGCCCACAGCAACTTCTTTGTTATCGATGTACATGTGGCAGCGTAGGCAGCTATTGTTCGCTTCTATGGGGCCCCCTCTTGAAGTTCTTGTAGCTAGGCCTTGATGGCCCCCAACACATTCTATTTCTCCATCGTTGCTTCCTAGAGTGCTTCCCTAGTGACCTCGCGAATTGTGTTTCCGATGTTGTAAAGGTCACGCTTTGTCAATGTAATATGTTCATTGTCTAGTTTGGAAGTGTTTGTCTTCTTCTGTGGGCCTGCTCGTTCCATATCGAGTTGTCATTTAAGTTGTGTAGATGTCATGCTTTGATCTGCACCTTCCACTCTGTCCTCTATTCCCTGTCTTATGGTCAAGTCCGGGCCTCCTTGTTCCCATGTCATGGTGAACCTTGTTTCTTGTGTTGTTGTTGCTTTTTTGGCAGTCTTGGTTTGCTCTACTGTGGCCTTCGCTGCCTCGTGGAAAGCCCTTACCTCTGTGTCCAATTGCTCATTGTGACTTTGTTGAGCCAATAACTTGGTGGCATCCTTCTATTTTCGTACTACTACCTTATCGCACGCTGCCAGATTTGGGGTGTGCCACTCGCGAGGCCATGAGTCGAGCATGGCCAAAATGGCATCATCAATCATGATGAATGGAAGTTTGGTCTAGTTCTATGCTGGATCATTATGCACCCTAATATACACATTATGCATATCCACCTTGAAGTTTGCAAAGCTCTGCAGATTGTTGTACACTGTAGGGGATAGGCACGGCCATTTTTTGATCGACATCTAGATGCTTGCCTCCATGAGCAACTAGAAGATCTTGGTCTCACGGATCCTCATGGCATCCTTTGTAGCCCAGAGCGATGCATATTTTGCCACCTCTGGCAAGTCCTGTTCAAGACGATGGAACTAACTATCCTCAGGTAGTTTCCTAGTCACCAATAAGATAGACAAGAGCAACCATCCGTAATGGAAGGTGTTACCCTTCTCCTAAAATTCCTTGCAGCTGGTTAGAAATTCTTCACAGAGGAATTCATCCCAATTTAATTGGACCCCGTCCGTGCACTGTTCGACCGGTGCGACGACCATTGCTGGTACCTCGTTGCTGCGACATTTTCTCATCACCCTCCAGGTTAACCGTTGGGTGGCTATGCACACCCATCTGTCTAGAATGCTACTAATTATGTAGCCTCCCTACTTCATTTCCAACTTGTATTTCTTCTTCATGGCCTTGATGAATGCCAAATCTCTGCTTTTTCCAGCTATATTTGTGGGGTCCCTTCCCTCACAGGGAAGACGAGAAATCCTATAAATAAGCTCCACTGTGATGGGAATGGGTTCCTCCATCCATAGGTACCCATCATGTACCAAGAAAAGCAGTTGCCTGATGACAAATATCGTAATTGGTGCATGGTGAAAATGTGGAACCCATAGTAGGTGGAGTAGCCCAGTTTTCTCCACACCACGCAACCATTTCTTCAGTTCTAGCATTGTAACAGACCCATCCTTGCTTTGTTTCATAAGGTTTTTAGTCTGTAAATGTGGGAAATTTTCACCATCCACAAGGTCCCAATCTTCAAAATTCATCGTGGTCACGTAGCCCAGGACTGAAGCTTCAAACATAATTCCATCTAGGAGGAGCAAGGTCTGGAGTGTGCTCTTATCAACATCCAAATCCTTGGGTACTTTTGCTTTCCCTTTCCATGGAGGGACATACTTGTGTAGTTTTGTTGCAGCCCACACCAGCTAGATGCCTTCTTACATTTCTTCATCTACCTTTATCTACTCTACGAAATCCTAGAGGTCCTCCTCATCATCATCTATCTCCTGATTAATAGTCTTTCCCTTGTCTTCCATATAAAGTTTATCAAACCATGGGTTTCACGGAGACATGTGGTCTGGTCCCACTGCTTGTGTATCCGTGTTGGGCCTCGACATCCGGGACAATTTTGGAATTTCTGGTGCATTCTCCACTTGTATCGTAGGGCCATGCACGACTTCCTCGGTGGTAATTTTGAAAAAACCCACACCTCCCCTAGTATTTGTCATCTTGTTCAAGCTTTTTGTAGCTGTTCGTGACTTTGGAGGCTCAAACACTGCTTGGCGATCAACACTGTGTGCTCTCTATAACAGGTCAAATCTCACAATAAAAAAGTCTTGTCTTGTGGCCAACCCTGGTAGTTTTATACAATCTTTCTAATTTGAATTTGACCATTCCCCCCATTTCTGAGTCATTAATTCATTCTTGGTGGCAGATCATCCCAAATCTAGTTCTGAATTCGTGTCTTAATTTCCTGCGACCAACTCCTCTTTGTCTTAAATTGGACATCCTGTCATGAATAGTGACATTAACGGTCACTTCCTCGCCTACCCACATGGTAGCGCAACCCCCTCTACACAGGCGCGACCTTTGTGACATGCCCATCCTGCACGCAACCTCCGTATCACGCAACTCCCTCGCAACCTCTTTTATAGTCCTGCTCTCTCTTTCAACTGCTTGGAGTGCTGAGACTATGCTCCCTACGACTAGTTAGGTGGTCACACCACCTGTGCGAGGCTTCAATCCTCCTTCCAGCCTAGTCTATGGGTACTCGTCAATTATCCTCGTGACAGTTAGTGCCATGCATTCTTCCTTATGTGGTGCACTCCCCTAGTTTCTTTTTTTGGTAAGGTGTGATCGCAGCCATGGTAGCAGAGTCACAGATCCTGGGTGACAATCTTCTAATCTGGTAGTATGGTTATCCATATCTTGTCTTTTCATTCTTAGTTTGTTGATGAGACAGGCTTGCATGATGTTGTTTTCTAGTTTTTTGATCTCCGAGTCCATTAACATGCTTTTCTTACTCAATCATATCTGATTTTTTTTGAGTTTGCTAAGCTTAAGGTTCCCTTGCCGAATGGCTTCCTGAATCCACATATGTTCACCCTTGCGTAGCTGCATAATTCCTTCATCTCGGTCCTCACGTACTGTCCCAACTGTGGGAGTTATTGCGTGAGGATTCCTTTCCTCCAAAATTGTGGTCTTGACTTTGTTCCTTAGTTTCAGAATCATCTCTGTGCTTAGGTTTTTTCACATGGCTCTATAATCCCATCGAATCTTTGGCACGTGCAGGTTCCAATCAGTTTGTCTCACCTGTTGACCCCTGTTCAAGACTCCACATACCTTATTGAATGCTTCCACGTGGAATATTTGTGGTGTGCGCCGCCTTTCCTATTGTTGTGTCTGGTTTCAATTGTCGATCCTAAGTTTGGGGTGTGCTTGTACAGGCTGCATAGCACATGTCTATACCCATTGAGACAGGTGGGTGTGCAAGTTGCTTCATCCTTTCCAGCTGATGCAAGAGAATTCAGCCCAAGGAAAAATCATTGTATTTTAGTAGACATAGGGGGTCTTTTGTTTCAATAAATTTGGTTTCCTAAGTATTGAATTAATGTAATTATTAGAATTTTTGAGTGATTTTAATGGGAGAAGCTAGAATAGGATTTAATTGAATATAGTGAGGAATATTTGTAAATATTCTCAAATGTAGGAGAATATGAGAGATTTAGGATAGTTGATAGAACTAAGGCATTTGGGAATTGATTTTAAAATCCAGATTAGGAGTTAGTTCATGATTTTGTGGATTTGAGAGAATCCTTAGGGATGAGAAAGAGATCTTAGTATTTTGTTTTGAAGCTTATGGATCTAAACCAGGAATTGGTTTTAGAATCCCCTTTTGTATAAATGTAAGCCAAAAAGGCATAGATAGAGGCTAAAGATAGAGATTTAGATAATTAGATAGGTAGATGTAATTGTAAGCCTATGTCAGATGATGATCAGAGGCCACTAATTAGAAGATTAGGACGAGGAGAGACAGAGAGTCTCATCATGTAATTGTTTGTTGATATCTATATATATATATATATATGCATGGAGATTCAATTCCAAGTTGTATAAGTGTGTCGTTGAGTATCGAATGGTGAATGATGAGTGAGTCAGTGTATTCTGTGTAACAGAGCTACAAGTAGAGTTCGACGATGACATAGAGAGAAACATGATGGGAAGGATCGTAATGGATTGATGAATCCATTAGAAGGATCAAAGTTGAAGGTTAAGAGGGATTGCACAGTGAAATAGTAGAAGGACCAGAACCTAAAAAAAATCCAAAAACCACAAAACGTCGAGGAAATATCATAAAACATAAGAAAAGTGAAGAAAGAAAAGAGAGTGTAGCCATGCATAGGATCCATTGGATCTTCGAGATCATTGGACAAGATTGAAGGAGATAAGAGGCCAGGATTAAATCACACAATGTAAAGTCAAATAAATGAATGGTGGAGACCAATGCAAAAGTCAACGGATGAGGAATATGGAGGAGTCGTCGCAGCTATTGATGGTATAATATCTACTGTCATTGGGCATTAAATAGCTCAGGAGTTAATCAAAGAAGTAAAGCAGGTTTACAAGCGAAAGCGGGTTATTAGATGGAGAGGAGGCGATAAGTGGTAATAGAGGGGAGTCACCCAATTCCATTAAGCAACTGACATGTAGCACGTCAGAGGAGAGAGTAAATCACTTTATCGGGTGGGTAATACTCATACAAGTTGTTCGACCGATATTGTTGTGGAGCATTGGATCAAATGAGGGTTGGATCTACGGTGCAGGAAAAAGGATTAGTTTCATTGATCGAATGTAATGTCAACTGTCAGATTAAACAATGAGATCTATGGTGAAGGTTGAAGCAATGAAGATAAGTGGAGGTCACGTGACAACCGTTGATCTGGTGGAGTGAAATTAACAGTGGAGAATTGATCCAATAAAGGTAACATTGGTAAATGTTCGAAGGTTGAGGATTGGCAGAAAAGGTAAGGCTTACATGTATTTATGTGCATTTCTATTATATGAAGGTTATAATAGAAATAAGTGGGTTAAAGGAATTAAAAGGTTAAGTCAGGTTTAACCAAAGTCAGAGACAATGGAATGGGTTTGGTTATCATGCACAGGATTAATGAATTGTAGAGTGGGGTATAGATTGATCAAATTTTCATGAAGGTGGATTGATAAAGTCCCTATGGAAAAGTTAATGAGGGTTTATACTTTTGGTTAGTCTATTAAAATGTTTCCGCATGAGTTCTAATTAAAGGGGGAATAAACATTGTTCATTTATAATGAACCTTTGACTGGAAGGTCATATAAATTCCTCAGGGAAAATGGTTTATGAATTTCAATATGCACACTATGGAAATAAGCAGGGGTAACCCTGCATCCGAGTGGTATCAGAGAAGAACAAAGAAATTATATGTGAAAGTTTCTTTGGAGGAATTTAGAACAGAGACATGTCGAAAGATGTGTATGCAGGCAAGGGAGATCAGACTCTAATCTAATAGTTAAGTGACCAGGGTAAAGCTCGGAGATTGGTAAGAGGAATAATAATCTTGTTATTCCTGCATTTTGATAGAACGATTATATTTTGAGGAAAGTAGAGCAAGTCATTTATGGCCAATAGATCTGTATAATTGGAATTGTGAAATGTTTGAAATTGAAATTGGAGAAGAACAATTAAGTTCTTAGAGGTAGGTGAGTAACGAGATTGCAGAAACATAAAAAATTCCACAGTGATGTTTTGAAGATTGGGGATTCACTCAAATGTAAAGAGTGAATGGAGTCTGCTTGTGAAATCATGCTAGTATTTTTTTTTATTTAACTCTGATTTGGGTTTTGCTGGATAAAGAAATAGATTGAAGATTGATAGTTATAGCTAATGAAGTATCTGAGCAAAAGAAGATCAAGTCTTAATAAGTAGTAATGGAAGAAACTGGTAAGGATTTCTAAGCAGAAGAAAACTCAGCAAAGGAGAAATTGTTGTCAATATTTAAGCTTTGCCAAGATAAAGCCAAAAGATTGGAAGAAGGAATCAAATCCTAAATCTGATTGAGAGTAGCTGAATGTTGAAAATTTGTGAAGTGGAAGCATGAAGATTTGTTGAACCGATTTGCTGGAGTGATGAGATCCTAAAGGTAGCTGAAGGTATGAAAATTTCTGTAATGATTAGCAGATATTAAATGAGTGAAATTTTAGAGCAAGATTATAGTAGTTAAATTGTAACAGGGACTTTCTAAGTTTTTGAAGTAACAAATCTTGAAGATACAGCTGAAGGATAGTGAAAGGAACAATCCATTCAAGAGTGAAGGTGAATTGGAGGACAAGACCAGACATAGATCTTAAAGGTGAGATGATATGTTCTTATTTTAATTCGATTTAAATATTAGAGAGTTATGGTCTTTATATTAATGCACAGGTAGCAACAGAGGAAGGTGAGATGATTACAATAGCCTAAGAGCAAGGAATGCTCAAGAGAAGATGAGAACAACTTCCAAATGTCGTTGGGTAGAAGTTGTGAGGCAGCTCCATAGTTGCAATTGTGGGTAGATGTTTCTTAGAGATAACAATTCCAGCAAAATAAATGTTGGGTAGAATTGTTAGTCAACAAGAGGTTCGAAGAAGAGCCAGAGAAATGCCAACACACTAAGCTCAAAGGAGAGAAGATTAGTAAAGCATAGCAAGCAAGGAGGAGACTTGTTACTACAGAGGTATTGTTGCAGCTCACAAAGGTAATTCCACAGAGGATGTGATAGCATTACTAAGGGAATGAGGGAAGCTGCTAAAAGTTTCTATGTGAAAGAAGAGGTGGTCAGAACCAAGAATTTCATGGTGATTGAAATAAAAGAAGATAGTTGTTTTCTTAAGAAATGCAGATGAGTTGAAGCCTAGAAGCAACAGAGTGAAGTTCTCAAAAGAGGTTCCAAATAGAGGACCAATACTTTGCAAAATACTAAGTCCAAAGTAGAAATTGGTGAGGTAAGTGGCAGCAAGGAGGACTTGTTGTTGTAGAGGCTTGCACAACTCATAGTGAAGTGAAAGGAACTCATACATATGGAAAGGATGATGACTAATAACAATCATAACATAGGTTCTGAAAGAGATCATAGCAGAGGACAAAAGAAGAAGGATGCAAAGGCAAATGGCATGAGAATGAATGACAAAGAATATGATAAAGAAATGGTTGAGGTAATAGTTTAGTTTAAGTATTAATGGAAATGTTGCAGAGAAATGAGATGGACCAGAAATATGGTTATTTCATGAGAAAGAAAGTGAAGTGGCAGAGGCTACAAGAGAAGAGGAATCAATAGGTGAATATGCAGTTAATAAATGAGCTAAGGGAACTTGAACAGATTATAGATGTCAAATTGAAGACAGAGAAGCTCGAAAAAGTTGAGCTATAGCAGAAGGGAGATGCTGAAGAAGATGTTGAAGTTTCGATATGTGAACCAGAACGTGGACCATTACTTTTTGAAAGTGATGAAGAGCCAGAGGAGTTGGATCATATGAATGATTCAAAGCAGCGAGAAGACTTGATGGATAAAGCATCAAAGGAGGCCAGAAGGCCCTGTATTTTTAAAATTAATGATTTGTGTATGATTACAGGTTTGGAAGAAGATAGGCAGTCTTTTAAAGCTATCAAAAATGTAGAATAAAACCTTCCATAGGATGAAAATTTTGAAGTAGAATATGGCAAGGAGACTAGAAAAGAATCAGTTCGCGATAGTGGACAAGTGCTCAAAGACATCATTGAAACCTATGACGAGAAGGAGAGACTAGTTGGTAGTCTCAAGAGTTCTTTGAGTTTCAATCAACATACTAATGTGCTAACAGAAGAAGAGAGATCAAAGCAACATACTGAAGTATTTCCAAAGGAAGAAGAGGTACATAGGTATTATATTTTTATTATGATGTTTTTCTTATAATTGAAGATTTTGTTGCAGAAACTGGAACATATATGGCACAGGAGTAAAACCAAATGAAAGAAGAAGAGGAAGAAAATCTATTGAAGGATGTTAAGAAAGATTTAGTGGAGGAAGAAGGACCATGTGATGATGGGTCAATAACAAATGAAGAAATAGGAGATTGTGTAAAATTTCCAAAGTTTACTCCAAGTAAAATCATTAAGTTATATACATAATTAGACTTTCAAAGGAGGAAATTAGAAGAGCAGAGGATAAGTGTTCAAAATAAATTGCTGAAGAAGGATGAAAAATAAGCTGTCATAAATAATAATCAAGAGGAAGTTGGCAGGTTTAGAAAATAGAAGCAGGAAATTGTTCTAAAAGACAATATAACAACAGCTAAAAAGGTGGAAAATAACAGTAAAGAAGAAGGTAAGGATGAAATGGAGGCAATCAGGATAAGAGAAGAACAAGAAAAAAGTAGATTTCATCAATAAAGAGATGGAAACAATCAACAAACTGAGGATAGGCTAGACAAAGAAATTGAACTGATAAGAAGATTAATGATGAAAGTGTCTCAGAAGAAGACAACAATGAGAGGAAGACATCAACAAACTATGAAAGACAACAACAGTAATAGAACATTGTAGCATAAGGAATGGAGATCTGGAGAAAAGTAGCAGACAACAACAGTAATAGAACAATGGACAAGCAAAGACAAGTTACAAAATAATGTTTGGGATCCATGAAGAATCAATTATCCAAACTTATGACCAGGAAGTCATAAATTTTCTTACTTTGGGAGTCTGATACAGGAGCATTCATCTTAAGGAAAAATCATTGTATTTTAGTAGACATAGGGGGCCTTGTGTTTCAAGGAAGTTGGTTTCCTCATTATTGAATTAATGTAATTATTAGGAGTTTTGAGTGATTTTAATGAGAGAATCTAGAATAGGATTTAATTGAATATAGTGAGGCATATTTGTATATATTCCTGAATGTAGGAGAATATGAGAGATTTAGGATAGTTGAGAGAATTGAGGGATATGAGAAATGATTGCAAAATCCAGATTAGGAGTTATTTCATGATTTTTTGGATTTGAGAGAATCCTTAGGGATGTAAAAGAAGTTTTAGGATTTTGTTGAGAAGCTTATGGATCTAAACCAGGAATTAGTTCTAGAATCCCCTTTTGTATATATGTAAGCCAAAAAGGCATAGACAAAGGTTAGAGATAGAGAGTTAGATAAGTAGATAGGTAGATGTAATTGTAAGCCTATGGCAGATGATGATCAAAGGCCATTAATTAGAATATCAGGTCGAGGAGAGACAAAGAGTCTCATCATGTAACTGTTTGTTGATATATATATATATATTAAAGAAATATATATACTATCATACTACATTATATATATATATATATTATATATATTATATATATATTATATATATATATATATTAGTATATATATATACGTACATCTATATATATATATATATATATATATATATATATATATTTATATATAATATTTATTATATATGCACAGAGATTCAATTCCAAGCTGTATAAGTGTGTCATTGAGTATTGAATGGTGAATGATGAGTGAGTCAGTGCATTTTGTGTAACAGAGCTACAAGCGGAGTTCGGCGATGACATAGAGAGAAACACGATGAGAAGGATCATAATGGATTGATGAGTCCATTAGAAGGATCAAAGTCGAAGCTCAGGAGGGATTGCACAGTGAAACAACAGAAGGACCAGAACCTGGAAAAAAACCCAAAACCATAGAAATGTCAAGGAAATAGCATAAAAAATAAGAAAAGAGAAGAAACAAAAGAGAGTGTAGCGAAGCATACGAGCCGTTGGATCTTGGAGATCAATGGACGAGATTGAAGGAGATAAGTGGTCATGATTAAATTGCGCAACGTAAAGTCAAAGAAATGAATGGCAGAGATCAATGTAAAACTTCATGGATGAGGAATCCAGAGGATCCATCGTAGCCATAGATGGTATAATATCTAAGGTCATCGAGTGTTAAATAGCTTGGGAGTTAATCAAATAAGGGAAGCAGGTTTACAAGCGAAAACAAGTTATCAGACGGAGAAAAGGTGGTAAGTGGTAATAGAGGAGAGTCACCCGATTCCATTAAGCAACTAACACATAGCACGTCGGAGGAGAGATGAAACTGCTTTATCAGGCGGGTAATCCTCATACAAGTTGTCCGACCGATATTGTTGTGGAGTGTTGGATGAAATGATGGTTGGATCTACGGTGCAGGATCAACAATTAGTTTTGTTGATTGGATGTAACGTCGACTGTCGGATTAAACAATGAGATCTATGATGGAGGTTGAAGCGAAGAGGACGAGTGGAGGTCATGCGATAGCCATTGATCTAGTGGAGTGAAATCAACGGTGGAGAATTGATCTGATAAAGGTAACATCGGTAAATGTGAAAAGGGTGACGATTGGCAGAAAAGGTAAGGTTATGTGTATTTATGTGCATTTCTATTATATGAAGGTTATAATAGAAATAAGCGGGTTAAAGGAATTAAAAGGTTAATTTGGGTTTAACCAAATTCGGAGTCCATGGTATGAGTTTGGTTATCATGCGCGAGATTAATGAATTAGAGAGGGGGTATAGATTGATCAAACTTTAATGTAGGTGGAGTGATAAAGTCCAGATGGAAAAGTTAACAAGGGTTTAGACTTTGGGTTAGTCTATTAAAAATTTTCTGCATGAGATCTAATTAAAGGGGCCATAAAACAACGTTCATTTATAATGAACCTTTGACTGGAAGACCATATAAATTCCTGTGGGGGAATGATTTATGCATTTCAATATGCATATTATGAAAATAAACAGAGAAAACCATGCATCACCGACCGACTCTTGTTCGAAGCTAGTGGCTTCCAAACTATAGGTGGATCATCCTTCTACATACACCCCAGTCCTCAAAATTTCCTTGATGTGTACCCCACCATCGTGCGGGTGTTGCATGCAATGACGATTTCAACGCATCAAACCGTTGTTGTTCCAGTACTGCGCTTTCAAATTTTCTTAGGAATTCATCCATCGCAGTCAATCCATCATATGTCAACAACTATGTTGCCTCTGTTGTCATGCAATGCAGTGATCTAGCCATCATGTTACAATTCAATGACATCACTTCATGCAACCGATTCTGCCATCGCTCTACTTCTTCATCTAAATCCGAAATGCAACAGATTTTGTGCTCCCACGAAATCCTCCCATTTGCAGTCAGATTCAACCAATCCTGGTCTCAAGTCGTTATCTTGTAAAAACAATCGCTATCGTCATTGCACACTGGTTCAGTGTAGCGCACTCCTTCAGATGGATCTAATGGGAATACTATGCTTAGTGACTTCTTCTTGAAGATCATTTTGTGCTTCTTTAGGTTGATGACTACGTTCATATCGGTGGCCCAGTCTATTCCTAACAGCACAGGATAGGGATTGCTTTCATCGACAATCTCTATTACTTCAAAATCTACCTATACACTTGCACCTTCAATATCAACTGTTAACCCTTGCAACCTTCCTATGGGCAAAATCTTCCGTTGGTCTGCCATTCGTAATTGAATAGGGGACCATTGTAGCATTGTCTTTCCCATGCATTCCCATGTTTTCTTTACTAATACATTCGTGTTCGAACCTAGATCTAGGATTACCTGATGCATGTCATACTCTCCAATCTGCAGTCAACCTTATTTCCCTTCTAGTGTGTAATGTATGTTTCCCCAATTTATGGAGTACGCGTGGTTCTCTTAACCTAGCGCACCTAGTGATCAGTTCTTGTAGTCCTTTAAGTGCCTTGTTGTCATGCAGTAGTTTCATGCATGTATCCAGAAAGGTAGTGAGGATTGAAGGATCCAATCCTGGCTCTGGTTGATCCTTACTAGCTGAAGTGGAGGCCTCCACGAAGCGCTTCTTAGCTTCCATGAATGTCTCCTTTGCTCGTTCTATGTCAAAATCAGGTCCCTCTGCAGGAGCCTTATGAACCCATGTAATTTTGTTTGGCTGCTTCCCCATATCTTTAGCCGTGGTCGTACCACTTTTGAGCATCATGTTTACATTCGGCTCCTCTTCGCATGGCTCAGACCTCATCATTTGTATATTCTAAGTTGGAGGATGATGTAATACTCCTTTTTTTCACATTCTCGTGATCAAAGTAGGCCAGTCTATTGTTTCATGATCAAGCTAAGCACAATACATACAGGATATCCTCGTCAGGTTGGTACAATCACGAGCATAGTTCCCTGAACCTCTGCAATTGTAACAAATTAATTGTCCACAACCCCTTCCTGGTCCCATTCAACCTCACCCCTGAAATCCAAGGCATGCCATACCTGCATCTGCCTAGAGGGCTCACATTCCAGTTTGCATCCTATAGGCAGGGGTCCAATCCATCATTAGCTTGTAACTGTGGCAAGTGCACTCATCGTGGCCTATTGACCTATAGAAAGTACAAAACAGTTGTTATGGTATATGTGTATACTTCCGCAACAAATGACAATCATCTGTCATGTGTTTCCCTCCTATCTGACAGATCGCATACCATAAAGCGGGTACCATGCTTAGCCCTACCTATTCCTTTGGTCTCAACAACATTGGCCCTCCTCCTACCAAGTAGTTTGCGAACACTAGGCAGTGATCCTTGTCATGGCACTAGCCTTTGAATTTTATTCACCATACCTCCTTACATGCCTCTGGCTGCGGTTTCCTCTCCTACTTCAAAATTTACATTTCCAAACATAGATTCTATAGCTGTGCATGGATTTGTTCAACTCCCAACCCATGGTCTTGAATTAGGGTCTTATGTAATCTCATTACCATTTCCAATGCTTCAGCCTGGGTAGAAAGTTTCTGTTGTGACAGTGCCATTCTCAAGTGCAGTGTAAGAGATGCTACAAACCATGCAATTTCTTTAAACCTGATTATTGATTGTGTTTCTAACTTTGGCCTGCTAAAGTCCCTATTCATCACATTCAGGATCTCTACTCTCCCTGCATTTGGGTGGTCGTTAGAGTGCTTGATATACCATGTTAATGTGCGATCCTGCAGTGTGCTCACCAACGTAGCCTTTTTATTATTATTGTCTGTGACACCTTGGGCTTCCCATACTACTCTTACCATGAACCAGAATTGGTTTAGATCTTCATTACATACCCCTCTGAATACTAGTAGTTTGATCGCACTCACCATACTGCATTGTGGAGGTGGTGGAGGTGGAGTGGG
>APFE031686483.1:0-13333 GCA_000404065.3 Pinus taeda
CTTAGATTTAACACATTCGTTGATTCAACAGTTTATGGAGGTTACTAGTTTTTTCTCCTACACTTTTACAAAAGGAGCAAGAGTAGTTGTTAGGGAGGAAAAAACAGGGTTTCATTTTGGCCAAGATGAATCCCCTACTTGGCTTAATCATAAATGAAAGCTTATGAATATTAGGGAAACTATGTCTTATTTGGGCAAGTCTTTGGTAAATAGTTTTTCAACTATTGATTATTGAAGATGGATAATAACCAATTTTATAAAAGAAAAATTCATAAATGAAACCTTATGAATATTGGGGCACTATTTCTTATTTGGGAAGGTCCTTCGGTAAATAGTTTTTCAACTATTGATTATTAGAGATGGATAATATCCAGTTTTAAAAAAGAAAAATTCAATCTTGTAGTAATATTATCCTACTGCCTTCCAAGAAGATTGCAATTGTTGATCAATTTCTAGCTTCCTTCCAAGAAGATTGCAATTGTTGATAAATTTCTAGCAATGGGTCACATTGGTTTCTCTATCTTTTTTCTTCTCAAGTAGCCTATAAAATGCTGGAACATGTACTCCAAAAGTTTGATTGGGCAAGCAAGGTGGGGTAAAAATGATTGATATGGTGTCTTTGTGTTTTTTGTTGTTGCACATTACCAAGTGATCAAGGGCGATTGGACATCCCCAACATTAGTAAATACATGATTTACATTGTTCCTTTGGATTTCTGTAACATCTCTACAAAATTTCCATTTTTTTGGGATTCTCTCAAATGATGATATGCTTTGTGCCTATAAATATTTCCAATGTTATGGGATATTTATGTTAGTGTAAATTTCTTCTTAAATTTAACCTCCTTGCTACATGCTTAGAAGATATATAGAAACTCAAATTTCGATTGTATTTCACTTTCCATATATTTCACTTGCTTATTGGCTTCCACATTCCTACTTCTATTGACAGTCCTTTGCACCTCTCGGTGAAATTGCTAGTTTAAATTCAATGCCTATATATGAAATTTCAAGGACTACCATAACTCTCACATAATTCTTTAAAGGGTGCTAGCTCAATGGTAGAGAACCTTCTTTATAAGCAGAAGATTAGTGGTTCAATTCCACTCTGTCTTAATATGAATTAATCAATGATATTATAGTTATTTTTAATTAAATACTTTGAATATTAGCTTATTTTAATGGTGATATATTTTTCTAGATTCATTATTTTATATTGTCTCTAAATAGACAAAAGTGAAGTATTATTATCTTTCAATGTAATTTTTTATTGTCTCTAGAGAGACAATACTTATGATCAATGACATTGTCTCTTTAAAGACAATATGTCTTGAATCCCAAATATTGTCTCTAGAGAGACACAAATGAAATTGTCTTTGGAGAGACAAAAATGCTTTTGTTATATATTGTATTTATAGAGACAGTATTTTAAGACAATTCAATTTGAGACACCCGCTTAAAGACAATACACAAGTTTTCTCTTGTCTCAAGTTAAGACAGTTTACCCAAAAATTTACTTAAAACCCCCTTTTGTGTTGTAGTGAGACGTAGTTGTGTTTCTTTCTCTGGAGTTGCAACTTGCAAGTATTAGCCATTTAAGAAATTATCCTCGATGAAGATGGGAACGTAAGTGGTTCCCAATCATCATTTAATGGATATATTTTTCTTTCTAACGATTATTAATGCTTCACATTGCTCTGAGTATTGATCTCCTTTATATAATTTGTAGAGGCATGAAAGCCTAGTAGTTGTCGACGAAGCTATTATAGCACAGTGGAAGCATGGTCGAAAAGTGCAACTTATAGAAGGGGAAAGCATTTGAGCAATGTGTCAAAAAAAGAGAATCAAAGTGCTCAGATTAGAACTCAAAAATATTAAGGCGGAGAATCAAAATGTAGAGGAAAAATATGAAATCCCAGATATAAATATTAACCATCCCAAAGAATATGAAGAAACCAATGCGATATTGAAGCGACTAATGCTAAATTTGATATCTTTCTCCCGCTCCTGTAAAAATTTTAAGCTTTGGGAACTTAAAATGGAGGAACTACTTGGTTCAATATATTTATGGGAATTTTTTCAACATTGGTTCTTATTATATCAACATTATATGAAAACATTTTGTCTAGTATTTTGCATGAATTTGGTGAAGTAAAAAGTGAAAAAGTATTTTGTGATATTCTGGAAATTAAGTACAACATGAAGTGGAGTAAAAAAGATAAAGTTGATGAAGGTGTTGTTAAAAACTGTGATTGTGTTCAAAGCATCATAACGGGGATCAATATTGAAAGTATGTATGTAGCTCACAATGGAGTAAAATGTGATATTAAGGGAAATCCCTATGATGCAGGTTTTAATGATGAACGTGCAACACTTTATGAACAATTCAACTTTTCAAATGAGTATTGGTTACAAATTATACATGAATTTTTTTTTTAGATGATTTATTAAGTGGAAGAGTAACTATGCTTAAAGATAAATTGGATTGTAAAGATGAAACTAAATACAAACATTGTAATGTAGAAAAGAACGAAGATTTGTCAGAAGAAGAAAAGGTTGGAAAGAACCTGAACTATGATGATTTTTAAAATCTCACCAATGTTTATGAGTATACTGGTATTGGTAGTAGCCACGAAGAAGCAATAGAAAAAGAAGAATATAACTCAATTGTAATGTCGTTTGGACAATACTTAAAAAGTTCATTGATGGAAGTGGATTTGTTGAAATGAAATAGAAACATACCAGTTGTAACAAGGAGCAATATATAGTGTCCATGATCTCTAGTAAGAAGAATAAAAATAAGTTTGGAGCAACAAGTAAAATAAATTTTTCATCGATATATTGAATCAAAGAAAGTCAAAATGAAATATTTAATTCATGTTTTTAAGCCTCGGTCAGACTTAACATAAAGGTCATGATTAAGGGGAACTGTTAAAATAATAATCACACCCATTGTTCCCATGAATGATGATTATTCTAGATTATTATTAAAAGTTAATAATCCACAAGTTTAAGTAGAAAATAAATGAGAGTTAGCAAAATCCCTATATTCTTTTAGGGGATTGATGTATAAATTAACGTAAATGGGGATTGATGTATAAATTAACCTAACTGGAATGTATTATGTAAGCTTCAATGTTCAATATTCTTCTTTGATACTCATGAATTTGATGCTCTGATTCTTTTATGTGTGAGTTTAAATTTAACTCCGCTCTGTACCTTGATCACCATGATCGACCAAGGATGTTGATTGGAACTGCACATAACCCTAAGGCTTGGGGAGAGATTCCTAATGTTGTGCAGGGACCAGTAATTGATATAGTACTGGTCCCACCAAACCACCACCAATTGAGATTTTTGAAACCAATATTTAAACAAAAATAAATAACATTAATTATAAATAAGTATTAATTTATGTCCAAAATTTCTCCATACATTGACTGGGCCCACAACTGTCCATAAATAGTATTTTACTACTTTAGACTGCAAACCATATTGACCCAACTAGAAAATAGCTAAAGCCATAAATACTTCCAAAATGGTCTATTCCAGAACTACAAAGCAGCAGTCACTCCAACCCCGGCTCATCAGAACTACAGCTTTGCATCCCAAATAAATATGCCTACCTGCACATAACAAAAGGGAATGTATGTCAGCCATAACTGTTGTGTTGTTCAACAACTAAACACCTTATTTTCAATAAATGACACCCAACCCAATAACATTTAAACCCACTTTGTTCAATAAATGTTAACCAGACCCAATAACTGCAATAAATGACACCCAACTCACTCTATTTCTCATTAAAATAGATCAAAGTACATGGATCAAAAAATAACCAATTCCCAACCATTAAATCACATCAAATTAAATCCAGACCACACATTCAAAATGAAGCCATTGCAATCCATGTGCATCCATGTCCACCAATTAAATTCATGTGCCAAAAACTATAAAATAAGTCCACCCACTGTTGAAGTTGCATCTTATGCTTTCAAACTATTCAACAAACTTGAAGACAACATCACAAAACAGTTGCCAATATATCCAGGTTAGTTATATCAATTACAACTCATTCTTCTTATAGTTCTGTTTTCATTTATCAGATTTCTTACATGATCTGTCTAGCCATAACTGCTAGAAGGATACCTGGATGGTTTCACAAACAACCATTGAAAGTCATTGTTCTTACAGATCTAATTTCATTGTTTTCATTTATCAGAGTTCTTACGTGATCTGTCTGGCCATAACTGCTAAAAGGATAGTTGGATGGTTTCACAAACAACCATTGAAATTCATTGTTATTATAGTTCCGTTTTCATTGTTTTCATCTATCAGAGTTCTTATATGATCTGTCTCGCCATAACTGCTAAAAGGATACCTGGACGGTTTCACAAACAAGCATTGAATAAAAAGTGGGTTCTAAATACAACTATTTAGAAAAGTTAAAACCATTCCTTAAAATAAAAAAAATGAATGCCTTCAACATACTTAATTTTTTCAGTTCAATTTTCTAAAGCTTTTTATGACTGATAAGTCCATTCCAAGGTTGATCAGAGCTGCAAGTTGTTCCCAACATAGAATTTATGCCTGGAATGGTGGCCGTGGACTGTTATGGAGAAGTTACAATAATGAGACATTTTTTGGCAATGCCAAACAACAAAAAAAATGGAAAATGATATTTGAATCAACTATCATAGAATCCTACTTGAATCCATATAAAAGTTGCTAAACTGATGACCAGGCAGGCAATTGAGATACTACGAAGTAATTTGTAATGAGAGACTACGAAGTAATACAATTCGATTTCCTGTAACATACATGTTGATAATTTCCTGTAATAAAGGAAAAGTATTTTTGAAGAAGTAGTAAAGCATAATTTAAAAATATTATAATGTCAAAATGCATGCAATAATGTTACAGGTTGTTGCATCTATGGCAAAAGGAAGTTACTCTGCTCATACAAGGAGAAGTGGCAGGAGAGTGACAAGGGGTGCGCAGCTGCGATGCACATCGTCTGATGAGGACAGGACAACTGATGTCAATGCCAACAATGCAACAGGGAACATTGTTGGGGATGACCATGTGATAGCAGCTGATGTTAACAGGCCATCAGACATAGAACCACCATCAAAAATAGTCTAAGGAGCAAGCTCATCTAAAAATATCAGTGCTATAAGAGGATGGACAAAAGAACAAATGTTAGTTGCATTTGATGACATAGAGTTTAATGAATACTCAGCTCGGGTATCTGCAAGGAAACATGGTATTCCTCCCCCATCAATACATTATTGGATAAATGAAATGACTTATAGTTATGACTAAGGAGGAGGAGGTCGAGGTGGTTGAATGGTGTAAAGAGATGGCCCAATTGGGACATGGGCTAGAGTTGATACAACTCAAATCAACAGTTGCTCAAATCTGTCAAGGGAGGCCAAACCCATTCAAAGATGGGTTTCCTGGTAAATCATGTTGGTTTGGGTTTAAAAAAAGGCATCCAGAACTTGTATTGCGTATTGTTGAGGGGCTTAAGAGAGATAGATCATTAAATTTGATCATTAAATTTGCGCCCTACATTTGTGCAAAAGTTCTATGACACACTTTCTAGTGCTTACGATAAACATTCTTATGGAGCAGACCATATATGGAACTGTGATGAAACATGTTTACAAGCAGGGAGGAATTGTGGTATGTAGGTAATTGTCAAGAGAGGGAGCCGAAATGTGCCAAAGATTTTGCCCAAGAGCAGGGAGTGGATAACTATTTTATGTTGTGGCAATGCAATTGGTACTTCAATCAGAGGATTTTATCTATTCAAAGGTAAAAATCAACTGAAAATCTATATACAAAACTGTGAATCAGGTGCATGCATGGTTGCACATCCCCATGCATGAATGGCTAAAGAACTGTTTCTAAGTTGGCTTTTTCACTTTGCTACATCGGTACCAGGTGGCGTCTCGCCTAATAACAAACACCTTTTGATATTAGATGGCCATGGGAGCCACATGGCTGTATAAAAAATTGAGGAAGCAAACAATTTAGGCATCGACCTATTGGCATTGCCCGCTCATACCACTCACAGACTGCAACCCCTTGATGTTAGTGTGTTTGGCCCTTTCAAGAACTATTTCAGGTCGGAGCGCGTTGCATGGATGGTGAAGAATCCAGAGGTTGAGGTGAAAAGGTTTGAGCTAGCAGAACTTGCAAGTGAAGCTTTTAAAAGGGCTTTGACACCATAAAATACCAAAATTGGCTTTAGGAGGACAGGAATCTAGCCACTGAACTATGATGCTCTTATGCATGACACTGGTTGTAGCCAAGCGTTTCATGTGGATGGTCAGGAAGAAGGGAATACCCAAATAGGTGTTGAAGTGCAAGAAGTAGATGACCAGGATGATGTTGTTGCAGCTCGTAATATGATTTCCCTATCTCAAGGACACTTATATGCTAAAGATGACGAAATTATGTATAAGACACAATATAACAATGAACAAATTCGCAGTGACATGGAGATCGTTCCACAAACTCAAGAACATGAAATTCCTGTTGCTGATATTGTTGAATACGCTGTTGACAATGACCAATTGACATTGCCAAACCAAGTAACCCCACCTTCATGGCTAGTGGAAGTAATGATCAATATGAATGCACATAGTGTCTCAGCAACCAATGAAGAAAGCATGAACATGCCCTCACAACCAGCAGAATTGAACAGTGAAATTGTTCATTTTTTCTGTGGAAAATAGATCAATGGAAGAAGATGAAGGACATAATGAGGCATCAAATGAAGATAATGATATAGTTCAAATAGTTCCAATAGATATTGAAATTGAAGTACCAAGCAATGACATTAAGATGGGAGGGGTGGAGAAGACACTTGGACAGTTCCTAAAGCTACCAGTAGAGAGAGTATCAATGAAAAAAAAGCAAGGTGCATTGGGTAGTCTTCGTCTCGACCGAAGCTCACAGTTACTCACCTTAGAGGACTATATAAGCTTGTTAGTTGAGTCTGAAAAAAGGAAATTTGAAATGTAAGAATTAAAACAGAAAAATAAGGATCTAGTCAAGGAGAAGAAGGAAACAAGGATTGTTGCAGCACAACGTCGAGCAGATGAAAGGATTGAAAGAGATAAAGCAAGGCAAGTTAAGGACCAACAAAAGCAAATGGCAAGACAAGAAACGGAAAAACGAAAGGCACAACAAATGCTTGAAAAGGAACAAGGGATGATCAATGATACAAGAATAGCTGATGAAACCAGGATTATTTCAAACTCATTGGACTCCATTGTAGAAAATATACCATTATTCCAAGATCTCATAAACATTCAAGATCTCCATTATCAAATTGAGGGTTTACCCACTTGCCTTGCTCCTAGCAGAGTTGGTGTCAATTCTCTATATGCTCATTACACACCTCCACTTAATGCAGGGGTTAGTAGTGTAAATGTGAGATATGGGTACTCAGTACCTTCATGGTAGGAAGCTGCAAATTGGAATCAATCATATGGCAAAAATAAACCATTTCCTAATCAACCCTTGAGTAGTAGGCCAACCTACCTGGCTCAAGAAGGTAACTTGGGGAGTTTTGGCACTCAATATTCTTAGGGCCATAAAGAATAGGAGTGTCATATGTTTTTGTTTCTAACCACATTATGATGTGGATTTTGGATGGATTGTATCTTTTTCTTGGCACAAAAACATTTTGGCTTACAACACTAGATTGTATCTATTTCTTGTCACAGAAATTTTTTGGCTTACAACACTAGATTGTATCTTTTTCTTGTCACAAAAACATTTTGGCTTACAACCTAGTAGTGATTTCTTGTGGCAACCTAACTCTGTGTTGAAAATAAATTTTCAATGGAATATGTCTTCTTGTAAATGTTAATTAGGATAAAGCTATTTCTATAAGTTATTCTGTGAAAAATAGTTTCCTTCATTGCTGGTTAATTAGTTATACTCGAAGCGGCTGGGTTAAACTATGTAACTGTGGTTGTGTTGAAATAAATTTTCTAGAACTGAATTAAGTTGCTGCAAATTAGCAAAACTATTTATGACTTCTATTAAACTCGATCTGAAAACTATTATTTCAGTGGTTGTAGCTAAAAGGGAAAAGGAAATTAATGAAAGAGGAATCCATGAGTAACTTTGTTAGATAGCTAGAGTTAGCTTTCGGGCCAAGTCGACAGGATCAACAGGTTAGAACCGATCCCCATCTCCTTGAAGTCTCATTCAAGAGGATAGAGCCTTCAAGAGGATAACTATTGTCCAGGTAAACCTCAGTCAAGCACTTCAAGATTATTGATAAGTGATAGACCATGTCGCATTGAAATAGACCTTGGTAAAATCCCATCAGTCGCAGTAACCAAGATTCATAACAAAATAATCATTGGTCTATTGGTATTGTAAGGAATTCAATAATAACATTCCATTCCGAATCTGGACAAGAGATAATGGAAAAAGGCTTAGGAAAATGGCTACATACAAAAATCAAATGACCAAACAGTCTCAAATGAGGAGGCAATCTACCTCATAATAAGTTTTATTAAATGTCAAAAAGCCACTGATAATTTTATTCATTGAGGGGACACTTCAGAAATTGAGAGAACATATTATCAAGTTGCATATGAAAAAGGCTAAATACAGAAATGAAATGACTAGACAGTATTATCTCATAATAAGTTTTTGAGAGCACTCATTATTAGGTAGAGTAGGAAAAACCTTCAAATTTAAATTCAGATATTCAAAATCCTAGTTCCATGTTCAAACATAGATCACTAAAATAACAACACCCCATCTCTATATTTTTTTCCATATGAAAACCTTCGAATTCAAATTCAGGTTTGAGGTCCTAGATCACTAATATGAAAACCTTCAAATTCAAATTCAGGTTCCAAGTCCAAACATAGATCACTAATATAGCAACACACCCCATGTCTAGATCTTCACCACCACATGAACAAAGAGTCACATCCAGTATAATTGCTGTAAATATGAGAATAACCTAAATCCTTAAGCAAATGAAGTTTAATCATCCTCCTATGCATTTCTGACCAATAACCATACCTAAACCAAAATCTCTCCTCAACCCCACAAAAAACAAGACAAAAAAATGTCAATTGAGGTGGGTACAAATTGCAATAGTTGAGTAAAACTGGCATCATTTAATCATCTTCTCAACCCCCAAAAGAAATAGGACAAAAAAATTTCAATTGAGGTTGCTACAAACTGCGACATTTAAGTAAAATTGGCATCATTTAATGACCTTCTCATCCCCAAAAATAAACAGGACACAAAAATTTCAATTGGGTTGGCTACAAACTGCAACAGTTAAGTATAAAAATCATTTAATCATGTATATATAGAACTATACATCAAGATAGCCAAGGCATGAAGCCCAACTATGGTAGCCCCTCATCGTGAACAAAATTTTCCTGTAAACTAATAGAGAAGGGGACAAAAAAAAAAACATAAATGTTATATACATAGACAATTCTAAAGGCTTGTTAACATCAGAGAGCCTGAATGCATTTTATCTGTTGACAGGCAGAGCCTGTGCTCTGTCCTTGATGCCAAGAGGAGAGGTAATTGCTGGCATAAAATTAGTACCAACAAAGGCATCCTTCATCTAAGAAGTGAGATGCCAAATCACCATGCGATCTCTAGTTGTTATTTTCCCTTCCCCAATTATCTTTAAAATATAGTTGACATCTATTTATAAAAAGGAAAGAAATAATGAAATTTGTGTTATAGGATTTTGAGGGCGTTAGGATTATTATTTCAGTCATTTTTCAGATTTGGTAGGGTAGATTCAAAGTTGCGAGCAGGTGTAGAGACTCTATGCAAGAGACAAAACCAATAATTAAATAATTGTAATTTGACCAAAAATTGCCCGGGAAGAAGAAAATTTCTCATTAACAAGAGGAATATGCCAGCAAAGCTACATAATGATTTGTTGTTGTTCGATGAACGAGAAAACCAATCTTCTAATTCATAATACTATTACAGCCCAATAAATGAAATAAACATTGGAGAAGTGGCAACACTGGATATGAACAATAGACAAGAGATAATGGCCAAAGGTATAGGAAAAAGGCTAAATACAAAAATCAAATGACCACATAGTTGATTTCATAATAGGTTTTTGAGAGCACTCATTATCAAGTAGAGTAGGAAAAAAGCTAAGTATGGCAATAAGAGCCTAAACCAGAGTTCAATAAGGGTTTTGAGGGTTTCGAGGGCTTGTTTTGGGTCATTGGTGCGATCTTCCATTTTCCCTTTGTCTTTCTCCTCGGGGCTGGTTGTTGGGCGAAGCCCTTTGCCGAGGATGGCACGTCGAGGATGGCATGCCGAGGATGGAGTGGGATAGTTGAGGATGGAAAACCACCTAATACCTCACATGTGAGCATCCTCAACACTTATGTGAACATAGACCAACACACAAAGGACTAAAAATGACTTAATTGGCATAACTATTCTGTAGATATTCGTTAACTACAACAAGAAACAGAAACAGAGGAGAACAAGGTCAAGGCCATTCACAAAGCATACTAACCATGCTTCTTAGGAATGTTTCATTTTCCATTGGAACTCTACAAATGACCGAGGATGGCACGGGATGACCGAGGATGGAAAAACCACCTAATACCTCACATGTGAGCATCCTCAACACTTATGTGAATACAGACCAAAACACAGAGGACTAAAAATGACTCAATTGGAATAACTATTACATAGATATTCGTAAATTGTGCCAATAACGAAAACAAAGGAGAACAAGGTCAAGGCCATTCACAAAGCATACTAACCATGCTTCTTAGGAATCTTTCATTTGCCATTGAAACTCTGCAAACGGTCGAGGATGGCACGGGACAGTCAACCATGAGAACAATGAAAATTCACAAATACCATCATGAAAAGCCACAAACAACATCAAAGTATCCACAAAAACCCTAAACCCTCAAAACCTGCCATAGAAAGTTTACAAAAAATCCAAATAGAGTTGTCTGTGTTGAAAAACACATAGAAATTACTGGTAGGATGAAAATCCTGCCGGATACAGGCCATGGATGGTCGCCGACCTTCCCCGAAGCTCGCCAGACTTTCTCCACACCTGAAACGACATTTTCCACACTTGCAATGAGAAGGAAAAGCCATTAGACAACAAAAGAACAACAAAAAAACCTGCACAAAACAACAAATTAAGAAATTACGTGTTAAAAAAGACCTTCCATATCGAGCTCGGTAAAAGTACAACCAGCTCCTCCCCAAACAAGAAAAATACGAATAAGACCACCACCAGAGAAACCCTAAACAACCGGTGGTCCAGAGCGGCTAACAAATCTAGGGGGAAAACCACAAGAAAAGCAAAAGTGATGTTCCAACCACAAACCCTAAACCTCGAACAAACATTTTCATCAGCACCTGGATACCAGATGAAGCGCAGGTCCACAAACCCTAAAGCTCAAACAAACATTTGCATCAGAACCTCAATACTAGATGAAGCGCGTAGGTTCTGGGGTCATCCCGCGCCATCCTCGGCGAGGGGCTTCGCCCAACAACCGGCCCCAAGCAGAAAGACAAAGGAAAAATGCAACATTGTAGGAATGACCACAAACAAACAGAGGAAATGGCGCGGACACAGAATTTTATGTAATGACACGATGCCCAAGATGTGGACCTCCACGGTGGACATGTGTTATACTGGATCCATGTGGATTGACATGTGGTTTTGCGACGTGGCGGGGAGGGCGCACACGTAATGGCAGCCCTCCCCTATGTTTATTCTCACACCACGAAGTAGAAATTTCAAGACTTTTCTTTGTTTGGCTTTTTCCAAAGGTGATGTCGGTGCTATCATCATGGATGAACTTCCATACATGAAATCTTTTGTGGAAAAAACAACATTCACCATTCAAAACTGAGGCTTTGGAAGTGATTACCATTGGGATTGATAAATTTATTTTTCTTTTAACAATCATTCCACTTAATAATTATCCATGACTTTTTAAATTTTATTTGTCGATATTGATCAGCTTATTTTGATAGGTGTTTGTCACATCATCATCAACTGGTAAAGTCCGTTTCGATCAAAATATTGGAGCTATGAGAAAATGGCAATCTATTCGATTGCAACAATAAAGAAACATATCTTAATAAGGTATAATAGACTAAAAGTTATAGCTTTCCATCATACTACAAGTTTTGGTTTATATTAGTGTTTACTCACGAACACCATAAACATCGTGTGTTATATATCCATATGTTAGTTGTAAATTATAAATTGTCTTAATAACTAGCAATGTCAACTAAAGTTTTCAAGATATTGAATTGTGGAAAATATAATGAATTCTATATGAACTCCTCTATTGTGGGCTAAATCAGATACACATCTTCCAATTAAAATTATATGTATATGAGATACATTTTCAATGAATAAAAACAATTTAGAAGATTTATTTTAGGTGATTATTCTGGGTGACATTACCTTGCGCTTCAATTTCAAGTTGGATAAGAAGATTTTGTACACAATTATTATAGCAGAAATATTATGAAGCAAGTATATTGTTCTCTTCAATTTTTAAGTTTTTAAATACACATAAGCTAAATTCTTAAGTTTCTACATACACAACAGATTAGCTGACACTATGTTTAAACCAGAATAGTTATTGATATATTTTTATTGATTTCCAATATACATGTTTGTAATAGTTATTTACAAAATAAAATAAAAAAACCAATTATTATTGTTGATTGTTCATATAATTATACATAATGGCATAGAGATGTAATAATATCACATTTATAAGCTATAATTGATATTTATTTTTCACACATAAGGGGAAGAGGAACAATCTTTTTCTATGGTTTAGTTGAAGTATTTTACACGTAATTCAATAAATTAACAATATTAACCAAAACATACTCTATACACAAGTTATATTAATATTAATAATAATAATAATAATATCTATTTTTAAGGTCACGGTAAATCTAGACACCAAATTGGTGTATGAGACCCCTTTGTTTGTGGGACAAGGGACCCACGTCCACTCAACTATTTGACTACTAAGTTTACGATGGCATACGTACTCTACCCCCCTCTGGTTTTGAACCTATTAGCTCTTAGGAGAAACACATGCTATTAACCATTGACAAATGAATATAAATGGTTGGTCAATCATGTTGGTCAATTAATTTGTCGATGTGAGTTCATTATTGTTTTCCTTATTTGAGTTTGGTTATCTTAGAATTAACAAATTTTTGGGGCAGAATTTTGTTAATTTGTTAATTTTTAGAGATTTTCTAAAATAAATATTATTTATAGTTATATA
>APFE031686487.1:0-11918 GCA_000404065.3 Pinus taeda
TAGACTCACTTGGATTTTCTAGGGGGTTCTCTTCACTCGAGACGGTTAAGTGGAGGAACTTGTGCCAGTCTATTCATTAAGCAGGTTGCCGGGGTAACTGTTCCAACCGCTATTTCTGTATCGAACTCTACGACATTGGATTTCATCACCAACTAGTGTTTTCAGTCCGGAAAGTTACTTTTTGTGTGTGTTTGATCTCTTAGATTCTTTAGGCGTGTGATTCAATTTGTTTGGTTCTTTAGAGACTTTAGGTGGTTTTCATTGAGATTTTACTTTGTTTTCGTGTGAAGTAGTTAAAATATTTAACCGTGGCTGAATTACCGAGGAAGTCCCGTAGACTTCGGGGCCAGTCTCCTAAGTTTTCACCGAGCCAGCCTGAAGGGCTACGAGCCCTGGTAACTCCTAGAGACAGTAGAGTTGGGTCACCTGAAGGAGGAGAGTCTTCTTTGGTGGTACATCTTGATTTTAAAGCTTTAGTAGCAAATTATAATCCACAGTCTGTATCTGTTTCCGAAGTTACTGGTAGTGTTTCATCTACTAGTGATATAGGTGAAGAACCTGAAATATCTGAACCTGAAACTGAAATTGTTGCTACTCCAACATCGGGGTTTACCTCTCCAACTTCTAGTGGTCCTGGTTCACCCAGGGTAGAAAGAGTAATTACCCAAAATCTTCCTTCTGGACTAATAGCTATTGAAGAACTTTCTACTCCGGAAGAAAAAGAAGGAATCCCTATCCCTGAAAATCAACCTGTTATAGAGCTTAGGGAGCATGAATCAATAAGTTAGGATCCATCTTCCGCCTCATTAAATAAATAAGTGCCTATGCACAATTCTTTGAAAAAAATGAAAAAATGAAAAGAAATAAAATAAGGGCGAAATAAGAGAAATTCTTCTTGCGTAGAGAGGAAAAGCAAGCAACTCTATCATGGTATTATCCAAGGTCACTAGCATCAGAGAAGTGTTTGTGTTCCTACACTAACTCCGTCCGGGTAATGCCAAGGCCTACTAGTAGCAGAGCAACACCAAAGATGAAAACTAAGACTCACACAATTTTTTTCACTTGTGTATTTATATACTCCTCATCCCCAATTGAAACAACTTACTTTTACTTGGCTTAGTTAAGTGTGTCATCGATGAACAGAATGGTAAGGACTATATCTTTAACACAAGCTAATTGAAGAAGCTATGGTATTTAATAAACTAAAAAATACTTCCAGAAGCGTTAGACATGTTCTCCATGAGACAAGGGCCATACACAGAGTTGGGGTTCTGCCAATTTTGTGCCAAGTGTTGTAGAAACTACGACCACCATCCAAAATATTTCCTATGCTTTGATTTTAGAGCCTCCCCTTTTGTTCATAGTATCTTGTCTTTTATTGTCGTCAAGTATTCATGATTTGATCAAGACTTATTCTTTTCATCGGTGATTATGTTTGCTTGTTTTCATACCTATCTAAATTTTTCATGTCACAAGCTAATCTTATGACTTGACCTTGCGGTAATACTGGGCTTGCCTCTAGAAATTGCACAATCTTGGAAGCCAAGCCAATCTTGATGATGGTAACTGTGCAATCAGAATGGTAGTTCAGGTTTCAGCTTGAGAATTGTGTAGTCATGGATGGAAACCCAGCACTAAGCTCAGAAACTATGCAATCCATCCCCTGTGCTCAGAAACTGTGCAATGCACTGAGCCGAGAAGTTGCCCAGTTCCCCAGAATTGTGCACTATTCATTGGCAGTGTGCATGGAAAGTTTCCCATAAATAAAAAAAAAAAAAGTGAAAAAAGTAATCTCTATAAATGATTAGGTGTTCAAAATTAGGCTCAAAAATAAAAGTCTCATAATCATGTTAAACTTAGCTTCAGATCAAACAACTCGTCATTCTGATTCCAATGGTGTGAACGACACTCAAATTTGAGCTCATATGCAGAAGTTAGAGTAAGTCAAAGTTTAGGTTTGACTTGCTCACATGGTAGGATTAGATGATGTAGCAAAGTGCTTCAGCGAATGAGGAGGCACCAAGTGGCAAGCCACCATTAGCCCCAACATGTCACAAATCGTAATCACATGGATGTTAGTGTTAAAAATCAGCCCCAAAGCAACGGAAGGGTGTGATGCGATAAGGAAAGAAGGAAGGTTTTTAAGAATCGACTGAAGGCATGATGTGATGGATTGCATTTGAATATTAGCAAAGGGTCCACATTATAGAATCGGCCCCCGGTAGGTACTAGGTTCTGATGAGATCTCACAATCATAAATCGGCACAAACTACAAAGCCCAACATATCCAAGACCCCAGTTTTCCACCAATTGTGATATCTTGGATGCGATAAGGTTATATGCTGCAATTAATGTTCCATCGGGTCTGTCGTATCACAATTGCACATCGCTCGCTGTGTTCACAGACCATAAGGACCACGAGACTTTGCCTATTGCAATTTGCGATGGATAGTCGTTGCCGAAAATTTATGGCCCGTCGCGTAGCAAAATTGCCACTCAGTTAGCTGATCTTTTTAGCGAAATCATGGGTTCATGTCTGATGTGGAGCAATTTGTGGAATGAATAGTGGGAGAACTAGGAGAAGTCATAACTTCGTTATTTTTCCACCAAATTGGATGCAAAAAGAGCCTAGATGGCCATTTTTTAGTATGTTGGACTGATTGGAGTAGGTTTGAGAAGCATTTGGGGATTATAAGCACATATTTTTACACTTTTGAGCATAATAGAGAGGCCCAAACCATTGGAGGCTGGACCAAGGAGGCATAGCCCATGAGGGTTGAACTCTTCATTTTACTTGAAAAAATTCATGAATCCTTAAGCACAATGAAAGCATTTTGTTTATAATCTAAGGAAGATCTTAGCACTATAAACTAATATTCTAACTCATATCAATTCGGAATTAGAGCACTAGGTTTTCTTTGTGAAAGAAGGATTTAATTGTTTGCAAGTTTATGTCATGCTTACAAGGATAAAACTCAAAAGAGGTGATGGAAAGTTGGTTGGAAGCCTTGAAACTGGGTCAAGGGGAAGAAGAGCAAGGTTGCCACACTCTCCAACACCAGTTCAGCCTCAAGTTGCAGTTGGGACTCCAAGATCATGTCCCATGAAGGAGAACCTACAAACATGACAGAAGATGAGAAGACCTTCATAAAGGCTTTCTTTTATGTGACAGAGTTAGTGAATGTCCTCTATGAAGAGAGGAATAACAAGTTGCAAGGAGAAAGTTCCAAACCTCTCAACGGAGAAGGCTCTTCAGGAGGAGGTAATGGAAGAGAACAAAATGGAAATGGAGAAAAACCTCCACCCTCTCCACCATATTATTAATCTTCTTCTTTACAATCATATTCACACTCTTCCACCAATACAACCCTTACTCATACTCATCATCATTTTTCAAAAGGAACTGGTAAATCACCTTTTTTAAAACTTGATGTTAAATTCGAGTTGCACATGTATAATGATGAAGTGAATACAGAGAAACTTGATAATTGGATTCTTTAGTTAGAGGTCTATTGTAGGATTCGAAACCTTCAAGAGGATGACATAAATATTCAGTTAGTTTCCTTGAGAATGAAGGGTGCAACACTAGTATGGTGTGAATCAAAGACCCAAGAGGAGATTAAAAAACATGGTAGGATCTCAATTTCTTGTAATGATTTCATTGCTGCAATTAAAACAGAAGTCTACCCTATAGCTTATATGCAGAAAGCCATTATGAGTTGGGAAAAATTTAGACAACTTAAAGGTCAAATTGTACAAGATTACACCAAAGAATTTAGAAAAGGCTCTCTCATGTTAGGTGTAGATTTGCAGTCACATGACACTTTTTTGAAGTACATAGGGGGTTTACACAATCACCTTAGGAATATTATCTTAATGTTTAATCCCAATAATATAGATGATGTGTGTGCATAAGCCACTCATCTTGAGGCAAGAGGGACAAACACCTTAGAAGAAGGTAGTAAAAAGCCATTTAAGAGTAAGGGAAAAGAAAAGGCTTTCAAAGGAAAGGCCAAGAAAAATGTGTCTATCCAAAAATAAGGAGAGAAAGTTACATGCAAACATTGTTCCAGAGAGGGTCAAAATGAAGCTCACTATTGGAAACTTCATCCTGAAATGAATCCAAAAAGAAACAACAAGGGAAAACAAAAGACAACTGCAACCCAAGATTTGGGATCCAATACAGGTGATGAAACTAAAATCACAGTCATAGGGTTAAAAGGGAAAGAATCCATTTCCAGCACTAGTTCCTCAGACTCACAAAATGAAACTCCAAATGAAAAGAGGAGAATAGAACTGTTTCACATAAGGGTGATCTCAAAACATAACAATATTCATACGTTGTTTGGTAGCGGCTCTCAAGCCAATCTTATCTATGAAAACATTGTCAAGAGTTTAAATATGGAAACTGTTCCACATCATAAACCGTATTGAATTGGATGAGTATGTGACTATGCGCAATTGGAGGTTTTGAGAAAGTGTAAACTGAAATTCACTATCACTGCAAAATTCATAGATCAAGTGGAGCTTGACGTTGTGTTGTTAGATATTTGTGGCATCGTTTTGGGCAGCCCGTAGCTGTATGAAAGAAACACTATCTTCCATCAACATGAAAACAAATATAATTTATTAAAAAATGGACTAGAATATATTGTGAGATCTCACAACAAGAAAACAAATATTTTGCTTGTTAATGCAGGGCAGATGAAAAAACTGGTGATTTCTAGCAAGAATTTTGTGCTTTTCATGATCAAACCCAAAAATGATGTTGATAATGAAGGTTTTAAAGGTTGTGATTCGAATTTGAAATCTGAATTGGTTGACATAGTTAACCAATATGATGAAATGATGCATGAACCAAAGGGATTACCTCCCAAGAGAGGAATCCAACATGAGATACAATTATAAAAAGATTGTCCTCTTCCTAAGATAGGCATGTACAAGATGTCAGTGATGGAAAGCACAGAAATTAAGACACAAATCCAAGATTTGTTGAATAAAGGGATCATCAGAGCATATTCCTCACTTTGTGGTTCACCTATTGTCTTGGTGTGAAAGAAGGATGGAACATGGCACATGTGTGTGGACTTTTGTGCATTAAACAAAATTACGGTACAAAACCGTTATCCACTACCTTGAATAAATGATTTACAAGATCAATTGAAAGATGCAAAGTATTTTAATAAGATGGAATTACGAAGTGGTTACCATCAAATTATATTAACTGAAGGAGACATTTGGAAGAGAACATTCAAAACAAAACAAGTTTTGTTTGAATGGCTAGTTATGTCGTTTGGTTTATGTAATGTTCCCGCTACATTCATGCATGTGATGAATGATGTGTTGAGGCCATTTATTCATGAATTTGTCATAGTCTACCTAGATGACATCTTATTTTTCAGTAAATCCTGTGTTGAACATGTCACGCATGTAAGAAAAGTACTTGATGTCTTGAAAAAAGAAAAGTTGTATCTGAAGATGTCAAAATGTGAGTTTGGAAAGACTTGTTTAGTTTACTTGTGTCATATTGTTGGAGGAGGTGAGTTGAAAATAGATCCCTCAAGGTTGATGTCATTGTGAATTGGTCAAGGCCCAAGACAATTACAGAGGTAAGAAGTTTTATGGGAGAAACCCAATATTGGAGGAAACTCGTTGCTAATTTCTCTCTTATAGCAGCTCCTTTATATCTGTTGACCAATGTGAAAAAATAATTTTCAATGGGGAGGAAAACAGAAAAAGGCCTTTGATGCATTGAAGGAAAATACCAATACATCTACCATACTCGCACTTCGAGACTTGAGACAATCATTTGAGATTCAAACAGATGTTAGTGACTAGGCTATGGCTGCAGTCCTCATGCAACATGGTAAGCCTACCTGTTTTCATTCAGAAACTTTTAATGGTGTAGTGATTAACTATCCTACATATGACAAGGAATTGTATGCATTGGTGCAAATTGTGAAAAAATGGAAACACTACCTAATGGGTAAGGAAATAGTAATTCATAGTGATCATCAACCATTGCAATACCTGCAATCTCAATCAAATTTGTCACTTCCAATGGATGGGTTTTCTTCAAAAATATCACTTGTTAATTAGGGATAAGAAAGGTATCTACAATAAAGTTGTCGATATTCTTTGTAGGTCGATTGTTAGTGCAGCTACTTTTCTCAAGCATAATTATGTTTTACATTAAAGTTATATTGAGCAATATGCATTAGATAACGACTTTCAAGATGTTTATGCAAGCTTGAGTCAAGGTAGCCAAGTAGAGGAATTGGATTATCATTTGCATTATAACTTATTATACCATCTTGACAAGCTTTTTATTCCTTAGGGAGAAAGACTTAACATCGCAAGAGAGGCACATACTTCACTTATTCCTGGTCATTTCAGTGTAAGTAAGGTGGTGGAACATCTACAAAGGTATGTTTATTGGCCTTGTATGCTTGAAGGTTTGTCTCATTTTATTAAAGGATGTTCATTATATGCAATCAGTAAGCCAAGAATAGGAAGTTAGGATTGTACATACCACTTCTGGTTCCTTCACGTCTGTGGGAGAGTGTTTCTATGGATTTTGTACGAGGTATTCCATTGTAAAAAAGAGGTCATGATTATTTCTATGAAGTTGTGGATAGGTTCAGAAAAATGTGTATTTTGATGCCATGTAAAAAGCAAGTTACTGCTGAACAAACTGCTCAGTTATTCTTTCAAAATGTTTGGGTGCATTTTGGATTGCCCACATCCATTGTTAGTGATCAAGATTCTCACTTTGTGGGAAATTTTTGGTCAAACTTGTGGCAATTCATGGACACCAAATTAATAAAGAGTATAACCTTTGATCCAAAAACAGATGGTCAAACAAAGGTAGTGAATAGAACAGTGATATATCTTTTGTGTGGGTATTACAACAAGCATCCTAAGTTGTGGGATGAACAGTTGCACTATATTCAACATGCTTACAACCGAGCCAAGCACTCTTCCACTCAAACTTCACCATTTGAGGCATGCATGGGATACTTTCCTAAATATCCTTTTAGTTTTATTTTTGGAAAAGGTGTTGCTATTGAAGGCTGTAGAGACATAGACAAAAAATAAAGTTCATTGAAAAAATACAATTAGTACACCAAAAGGTTCAAGAACAGCTTGAGAAATGACAAGGAAAATTCAAAGCAAGGCATGACAAGCATCATCAAGATCACAAGTTCCAAGTTGGTGATGAAGTTTGGATTCACATTAACAAAGAGAGGCTCCCAAAGAGAAGGTAAAAATCTTAGACCAATTAGATATGGTTCATTTAGAATTTTGGAAAAGATTGGTAACAATGCTTTCAGGATGGATTTGCCTTCATATATGCAAATTTATGCTACTGTTAATGTTGAGAATATAAGGTTGTATGAGCTTCCTCTGATTGAATATCAAGGAGAGAATATTCAAATTCCATCTTATGAAAACTTTTCTCCATAATTCCTTGACGTGCTTCAATAAGACACTATACATGACATAAGAACAAGGACATAAAAAAGGGGAATTATTGATTATCTTCGAATGGGGCTGAAGGGTACAATTCCTACAAAAGAAAAATGGATAGAGGTTGGAAAGGTGAGGGAAATGTACCCTCACCTACTGAACAATTAAAAGTTATACTTTTGGGGTCCAAAAGCCTTCCAGCAGGGACGAGTAATTAGGTGCTCAAAATTAGGCTCAAAAATAAAAGTCCCATAATCTTGTTAAACATAGATTCAGTTCAAAGAGCTCATCATTCTGATTCCAATGGTGTGAGCGACACTCAAATCCGAGCTCGTATATAGAAGTTATCGTAAGTCAAATTTCAAGTTTGACTTGCTCACATGGCAGGATTAGATGATATGGAAAGGTCCTTCAGTAAATGAGAAGGCACCAAGTGGTAAGCCACCCTAGGCCCCCGCATGTCACAAATTGAAATTGCAAGCAGGTCGGTGTTAAAAATCAGCCCCTAAGTAGGGAAGGGTGCGATGCGATCAGGCAGGCGGATAGGTTTTCAAGAATCTATTGAAGGCATAATGCGATGGATCGCAATCGCTGATCAGCGAAGGCTTAGCATTACGGAATTGGCCCCCAGCAGGTACTAGGTTGTGATGTGATCTCGCAATCACAAATCGCAGCGCGCCGAAAGACGTCCATATCCAAGACCCCAATTTTCCATCAATTGAGATATCCTAGATGCGATAAGGTTATAGGTTGCACTTAATGTTCTATTGGGTCCGTTGTATCACAGTTGCACATCGCTCGCCGCGTTCACAGACCATAAGACCCATTAGACATTGTCGATTGCAATTTGTGATGGACAATCGGTGTCGACAAATTATGGTCCGTTGCGCGGCAAAATTATCACTCGGTTAGTGGATTTTTTGAGCAAAATTGTGGGTTCCTATCGGATGTGGAGAAATTTGCGGAATGAATAGTGGGAGAAATAGGAGAAGTCATAAATTCTTCATTTTTCCACCAAATTGGATGCAAAAAGAGGCTAGATGGCCATTTTTTAGTATTCTAGACTTATTGGAGTAGGTTTCAGAAGCATTTGAGCATTGTAAACACAAAATTTTACACTTTTGAGCATAATAGAGAGGCTTAAGCCATTGGAAGCTGGACCAAGGAGATGTAGCCCATGAGGGGTGAGCCCTTTATCTTGTTCTTGTTGTAATGCATTTTTATGATGTTTTATACCCGTTTATGCTGCTGTTCAGTTTCTGGTTTATGTTAAATGTTTCATAAAATTAGCATAAAAACTCTTTATTTTGCTTGAAAAAATTCATGAATCCTTAAGGACAATGAAATCATTTTGTTTATAATATGAGGAAGATCTTAGCACTACAAATAAATATTCTAAATCAGATCAATAATATAGGGATTCATCATTAGTTTCCTAATGGTGGCACAATCATTATTTTTATAAATTTCCACCAAGTGTTACTTTTTCCTTGATTTTAGACATGCACGTCATAAACCCTAATCCACCCAAGTCTATTTAATTGAAACCTTTATATTATTTGAAAATTTGACCTTGGAGCTCTAGAATTCCCAAGGAGATCAAGGAGCCTTCAGTGGAGTTTATGTCACTTTTCTGGGTGAGTTTTTCTTTTATCGTCTTTTGCCTTTTTTTGTCGCTTTTTGTCTTTCGCTTCTATGTGTGTTGTTTTTCTTGTTTCTATTCATTATTTATCTAATAATTTTAACTTATATTATCTTTTAGAAGTGTTGATTTAGTTTTTCATTCACCTTTCATAAGTGTTGCATCAGGTTTCTTTTTTTTGCACACCAGTGATCATCGTTTTGATGACTCTCCTGGAAAATTTGTTTTTCCTTCTATTTGTTGAGTTTCTGCACTTGATTCACATTGATCTATACATACTTAGTCATATATCCGATTTAAATTTCATTATCACTTAGCTATTCTTATTTCCTACACCCTCACCGAGCAAATCTGCACTTGACTTGGCCATGCACTACCTTGCCCAACTGGTCATTGTGCAAGTCCAAGGCTCAAACTGAGAGCTTGGCCTCTGAGACTATGAAATGTCCATTATAGGCTATCCCAACTATGCATTGAGCAGTCCCATAGCTGAGTCCTTCCACCTTGTCCATTGAGACTACACAATGCACAATCTCTCCCTCTCACTTCCCAGGATGAACTGTGCATTGCATTGTTTCAAGCCTCAGGTTGTGTTACACAAAAATATCATCACCATCACTATTTGCAGTCAGTATGGGTCTATCATCACTTATACTGTCCTCCTAAGAAGGTCTCAGACCTCAGCTCTTCATGTCAAGCTTTGAAAATGAGAGAAAGACATTAAAAATCAATAAAGCTCTGGTTCCGCACTTTCTCTCACTGTTACCGCGGTCCCGCACCCTTTGTTCATGTTACCTGCGGCTCTGCCCACTCTGTCTGTAAAGGGGTGGGTGCGGACCTCTGTGAAAGTCAGAAAGGCGCAAGTTTATTCTAAAAAACTCACTTTGGGTTAATTCTAGATGATTCTAGAAGGAATTTTGACGTGGATTGTTCGCTCCAAGGTGGCTCATGCGTCCCAAAATAGAAGGAGCTAATCCCTTGATGAGAGGAGCTATCCCTTTGAAGGAGGGCTTTATCCCTTTGAAGGAGGACCTAGTAACTTCCCTCCATTGCATTATAAATTAAGGCATTGGGCTAGTTGCTAGGGAGGTTAAAAGTTGAACATTTTTAAGGGTAAATGCTGGTGGAATTAAGACTTCCTAGTTAAGCTTGAGAGGAGAGATCACATATCTTTTGGCTTCATTGGGAAGTTAGTGAAACGTTTCAAAGTAGAGGAGACTTCTTGCTGACCCTGGGAGGAGCTTGTACAGCATCAAGGCAAAGGTTGTAAAGTTCTTCTTCATTTGAATTAATACAATCAGATTCATTTTTCTCAACAAATTGTCTTATGTGGTTTGTTTCATAATCTCCTTGATCATTATGATGAATATGCTTTATGATATTTTCTTTTTAGGTGCTATTTAATTTTTTTGCTTGTTTGTGTTTGCAGACTTACACTTCAAGGAAGCTCATCTGAAGCGAGGGAGCAAGGCTTCCACAAACTTGCATTGGATCAAGATAGGCCTAAAACACTTGTTTGCCTTTGTTTTAATTGCATATTTAGAGAAAGATAGTTTTTGATTGGCTTGCTTGTCACTAGATATCTTTAGATACTAGTAAGGTCGATATTGTCCGCAACCTCGACTCATTTCGCGTGACAAAATGGCGACTCCACTGGGGACTTGCTTGTTTTCCTTGTTTTCACTTTCACCTGAGAAACTTGCCTTTTTGTTTCTGTTTTTGGCTTGTTGTGTGTGGAATTGGGTGGATTTAGTGGGTCTAGGTTTGTTTTAGCTTTTCATAACTTTAGGAGAAGTCCGCACCCTATGCTTGTATCACAATGCGTACCTCTACGCATGTTTACTTTGCACACAGAGCATGCACGCACCTACGCAAACTCTGAGCCTGCGGACCCTACTAAAATTTTGAAAAACTTGACTTTTACTCCTGCAATTAGTTTTATCTTGGTTTAGGTGTTGTTATCCTCTGCTCAGACCTGCATGTGACTTTTCAAAAGCTTTCCTTGGTCTAATTTCATTGGTGTTAGGGTTTTAAGTGAAATTCCTAGAAGTTTTGGCTGCCGGTATTGATTTTCATTTTGGTCGTGTAGTAGCTCAGAGCTTAGAAGTGTAGAAGCCTCAGATCACCTTGGTTTTTACTGGCCTTCTTATGAGTTTGACCATTTGCAAAATCTACCTTTGTTGAGGAATCCATCTTGTGTTTTCTCTTTGCGAAACTTCGAAAAAACTTGTGTTAAAAGTTTGGATTTCATTTTTAAAAAAGAAAACAAAATTGGTTGTTTTTTTTACTAATTTGTGATTCTCGACAAGTTAGTCCTTGGTTTGCTTATAGCTGAGTAAAACATCCTTGAAAAAGACATCTTGTAAGCTTTTACTTCAAATAGTTTTTTTTTTTAGTTTATAGATCTCAAGATTTGCTTTGTCCATAGTTTTGAGTGTTTTATAAAAATAAAAAAATCTCTCTTTGGAAAAAGTTTGTTTTTGTAGTATTTGAGCATTTGAAAGAAAAGAGAAATTTTTGTGAATATAACTAGTTGTCTCATTTTGAGTGCATTGGAAAAGACAAAAAGTCTTCTTTTAATTTGTTTGTTAAGAAAGATTTGTGTTTACAAGCATTTGCATTCTCAAACTTTTTCCTAGCTAGAAGTTCATTGAAGGGAAAATATTGCTTATCATCTTAAGTGCATTTTTTTAGTGATTTCAAGTCGAGTCTTCACACCACGAGTTTCATCTCCGCACCTCTTGACTTAAAGAAAAACCAATAAAAATAACGCTTAAAGTAAAATCCATCTAGTAATCTTTTTATT
>APFE031686501.1:0-12485 GCA_000404065.3 Pinus taeda
CATGGATTATTGGGAGTGACTTCAATATTATCAAGTGTCTTGAGGAAAAGAAAGGACGAATCGTAATGTTTAACAAGATATTTTGTAAGCTATACCATTAAATCCATAAAGTAGTCTCCATTAAAGTTGTCAAGCAATGAGTCTCCAACCCACACATGGATCAATGAGATGTAATACATGTATGTGTGGTGACTAACTTAATACACCACTCTAATAACTCCACAAACTTATGTATTTCACTCCGTCACATAAATTGACAGTAGTGTGACATAAGCAAACCAAGAGTAGACATGAAACCCTTAGGCAACAAACATTCCCTACATCCTCAATTAGGTGCTTAAATGATGAAGTGAAAATGCAAGGATAAAAGAGGAATTCATGATTTAACCATCAAAAACATGTGATCAAGTGTGGCTAGGAGTGTATATATTCATATATTTTCCAAAGAGGGAGTGAATACATGAGTTACCATTCATTGGCCCTTATTTTTCTTTCTTTTTCATTTTCTTAAATATAGGACTTAGGGAATCAGGTTTTCGTAATTTTTGCACAACTTGTAGATATAAGATTTACATGAATTTTCACTTCAACCTTAGAGTTTAGACTTAGAAAAATCAATATAGTGTATCTTTAATGATTTTGTCTTTCACTTTTTTATTTTATTTCATCACAAATGACAAAAGGGGAAATATTTTGCCACAAATCTATGAATGCTTAATCATAAAGGCGCCGTGTGATGAAAACAAATTAATGATGTTATTCTCTATGAAAATGATGGGTATTCTTGAGAAAATCTTCTGCTTGTGGATGTCTCCTCTCTGGTTGAGAGGGAGTGAGGGTAGACACGATATTATCCATGTGTCATGTACTATGACCAGGACTAACAATTGTATGCCTAGTAAAGACACTAGTACGGATAATGGTGGATTGGATAAACATTTGGGACCAATATTCTTTGAGAATTTGGACTTTGACTAGGACTAATCGCCATAAGTCAAGTACATTAATCCAAGATAAGAATAGTCACGAGGATTGACATTTCCTAGTGTCAAATATTATGATAGTGGATTAGGAAATGATCATGTGAGGACATACCTCGTGAACATCTTGGTGGGGTAAGTTCCTAGAGAGGCAGTGGTGTCCAAATTTATGCATCCCAACATTGTGCTCTGATCTAATGGAGAGATAAACTTGTTAGTCAAGGCCTTACTATTTTGATAATGTTGGCTATGATGATGGAAATGATCATTGATGCTTATCAATCCAAATCTCTTCTTATATGAATATTTCAACTTAAGAGTACTTTTTTGTCTCATTATGAGTACCTCCCTAGTTTAGAGGGAGGGTCATCATCTTCATTATCACCATCATCACCACCATCAATGTCATCATTATTGTCGTCATTTCATTATCATCATAATCACCATTCATGTCTTCATCATCATCATCATCATCATTATGGATATTGTCATCAATTATTCATAATTATAAGCATCATAAGAAATATCATCAACCTAAAAAAATGTTACGAGTCCTCGAAAAGGGTTGTTAGGACACATGATATATGCAAGAAAAATAACAACTTTATTTTTTAGAGATGTTGATGATCATCATCATTACTACGATTATCATTGTTGTTATAATTGTCATCATCCCCATCGTCACAACTAATATATTTTTTATCATAATTGTTGTCATCTCCATCATGAATGTCATAATCATCATTCATGCCATTATTGTTCTTGATGATGACCAAGATGAAAATAATGATAATGATGATCAGATGATGATGACTTGGAAGATGACGCCAAAGATAATTATTATGATTTTGACCATGACAACATTTAAAAATTGGGAAGAATGGCCAAGGTCATTAGCATCATCATCATCATTGTCATTGTAACTCTCATCGTCTTTATCATCATTGTCATTATCATAACAATCATAATTCATGTCATCGTCATCATCTTCATTATCATCATCGTTATAATTATTGACATTGTCATTAGTTGTTCATAATTTTCAATGTCATAAGAAATATCATCAATGAAAAAAATGTGATGTGCATTGGAAAAGGGATGCAAAAGTGAACAAAACAAATGGGGGTAAAAATATATGTAAATTTGGATGAAGAGTGGACACAACATAAGTAGATGCAAAACAAGACAGAAAAATTGACACAAAAGTGGATGAAAATATAGATGCAATAGTTGATGCAAACTTGAACACAAAATAGGATTCAAATATGGATGAAAAAGTGGAAGAAACATGGGCATAATAATAGGCATAAAACTTAGCATGAATTGTGGTTAAAAAAGTGTGGATACTACAATGAATGTAAAAAAAAAAGGAAAAAAAAAAAAAAAGACACAAAATTGAATGCAAAAAGGAGGAAAAATTGGATGAAAAAAGGGATGTAAACATGGGCCAAACATGGGTGCAATATTGAACACAGAATTAATTGCAAAATTTTATCAATCAAAAGTGGATGTAAAAGTAGATTTGAAATGGGATGCAAAAAAACATAAACAATATTTGATGCAAACTTGGACAGAAAAGAGGATACAAATGTGGATGCAATAGTGCAAGAAAATGTGGGTTGCAATGATAGGCATAAGATATGGCACAAATCATAGCACAAAAAAAGTGGATGAGAAAGTGGATGTAATAATAGACAAATAAAAAGATGCAAACTTAGATGCAAGATAAGATGCTATAAAGGATGTAAAAGTGGATGCAAACATGGGTGCAACATAAGAAACAAAATTGGATGCAAAATATGGATGCAATGGAGGTACATGCAAAATAAGATACAAAATGAGATGCAAAACCCAACACAAAATTGGATGCAAAAATAGATGCAATGTTTTGTGCAAAAGAGGATGCGAAGATGGATGCAAAATTGGAAGAAAATGTGGGTATAATAGTAAGCACAAAACATGGCACAAATTGTGTCACAACAAAAGTGGATGTAATGATAGATACAAAAAGATAAGAAAATGAAGATGAAAAATAGGATGCAAAAAGGGATGTAAAAGTGGGCATAAACATGGGTGAAACTATGGATGTAAAATATGATGCAAACGTTGATGGAACAAAATTATATGCAAAAGTAGATGCAATACAAGACACAAAACTTGATGCAAATCTTGACACAAAAGTGGATACAAAAATGGATTAAAAATAGATGTAAAAGTCGATGAAAACCTAGATGTATATGAGGATGAAATCATGGATGCAAATTTAGAAACAAAAAAGGGTGCAAAGGGAGGTGTCAAACTAGGTGCAAATTATGGCACAAGAAAAATGGATGCAATAGTGGACACAATAACAGATGAAAAAAGGGATGTAAATATGGATGCAAAACAAGATGTAAATGTCAACACAACAAAAGTAGATGCAAAATTAGATGTGAAAACTAGACACAAACCTCGATGAAAAAATTGGAACAAAGGCGATGCAAAAAATATGCAAAAATGGATGCAAAAAATGATTTAAAAAATGATGTAAAAGAGGATGCAAGAGATGATGCAAAAGTTGATGAAAGTGTAGGTGGAAAAGTGGATGCAATAGAGGATGCAAAAGATGGTGAAACAAAATTAGGTGCCAAACTTGATGCAAAACATGGTGCAAAGGATGGCACAAAACATGGCATAAAACGTGGCGTAAAACTTGGTGTAAAATATGGTGCAAAACTTATTACAATACTTGGTGTTAAACTTGATGTAATACTTGGTGCAAAACTTGGTGAAAAAATTGCATCAAGTTATGCACCATATTTGATAAATGGACACAAATAGCACCAAAAATGGTCTCTAGATGCAAAAAAGGAAGCAAAAAAGGATGCTAATCACAGGGTTTTGTTGTAGTGAAATAAAAATGTCATGGGCGAAACTCAGTTAAAGGGATTGTTGGAGATAAAATTGGTTGTATAAAAGATAAGGGTATATTGGGAAAGAATGATTGTACTCATACTCCAAAAGTAGCAAGATGTTGCTATGGGTCAAGGAAATGTAAATTGGAAAATGAGTACTATTTTTTTTGTGGTAAGTAGGAGTTAGAGCTTTGGGGGAACTAATTGGAAACATAGTTCTTGGTTAGAGGAATGAAGTAGACTTTAATTTATTTCCAACAAGAAAATCTTAGATAATTATATTCTAAAAAATAATACACTTGAACGTGTGCAAAGATGAAAAATGATATTATATAATAAATTAAATAAGCTTGTTTGGATGAATAAATATATAAATATGCGCAAAAGAAAGAATACACTTGAATGTGTGCAAAGATGAAAAAGGATATTATATAATAAATTAAAGAATCTTGTTTGGATAGATAAATATATAAACATGCACAATAACCCTTATTCACCTGTAAAAATATAGTATGTTTTAACCTACTACAGAAAAGAACTATTGAAGGTAAGAAAAATAAATTTATACATAGTTTAACTTGTAGAAAAATAAATGTATACCTAGTTTAGCTTGTTATAGATCAAAGGACTAGAATCATATCAATCGGCCAAGGAACAAGCAGCCTTGGGTAAATTATTACTAGGGCCTACTGGACAACCTTCATAAACTACCATGAAAACTGTTCATCACACCTCTTGAATAATTTTCATATTCTCTTCTTCAAAGAAAATGATAGTAATAGTAAGTTATATATAATCATTATGCAGAAACAAAAAATATATAGTTGACATGAATATCTAATGTGTCCTCATAGAATATAAATAGAACAAATAATATAATATTGTAAAATTTTGATGGAATCACTTCATTACACACAGTAACAAGTAAATAGATTTTATAAATTGTTCTTACGAATAAAAATTAATATTTACATTGTTGGGGCTATAAGACAACCAAAACTATCTTCTCATAATTAAATATTCTCACTAATAAAGAGAGGGTAAATCGCTTGAATTGAAATCAATATACATGCATTGTTTTGAGTGTCGAGCCTTTTGGGAAAAGCCCTAGCTAGTTTTGGGTTTTCTTTATACTCAAAAAACATCAAATGTCCTTGCAACCAACATCAAACAAAAATCAGAACTGACATTGAAACCCTGTAAAGAGGAAGTGTTAGGTAAGTACTTGAAGGTCAAAGAGTAGACAAAAAAACTTGCATATATTTTGACCCCCCAAAAAATGTCACAAGATAACCCAAGTTAGTTGTAGACTAACCTACACACACAAGAAAGGAATTCCTTAGTTTGGATTGGAATCACTCTAAATTAATCAATTTTTTTGACGACTTGGAGGCGATGAGTGATGACTGGAGGCATTGAGCGACTACTAACGTTGCCAAAAGAGGCATTTAGAAAATTCGTCTGTTGTGGTCCTAGTGTGGAGAGTGTGGAGTAGAATAAACATTTATTTACGCTAAGTAAAAGTCCAAAAGAAATATGTAAACATTTATTTACACCTTGGTAAAAATCTACTAGACATATTGTACCTCACCCGGTTGGTTATTGCAGGCAACCTGAATTTATTTTAACATCTAATTATGTCTATATCTCACTCTGTAGGTTATTGTTGGCAACATGAATTCGTTTTAACATTTAATTATGTTCGTATCTCACCCTTTTGGTTCTGGTTGGCAACATGAATTCATTTTAACATTTATTTAATTATTATTTTTATAAGTTTGTTGTATAAAATATTCGATAAATTATTGCCCAATTTTGTATATATAGAATATATATAATATAATATTATATATATATATATATATATTATATATATATATATATATATATAATATATATATATATATATATTATATATATATATTCTCAATTTTTAACTCATATATATATATATATATTTTGCAATATTTAATTTCTTTTAAAAGTTTTATTTAATTTTTAAGAAATAATTTTCCATTATTGTAATTTTTTTTTAAATTTTAATTTAGTAATAAATAACTAATTTTAAAATTAATTATAAATATATTTCAAATGGTTTTTGTGAAGGTTATATTATTTTCTTAAATGACTATATATCTTGTTTAACGTTCCAAATATTAATTTTTTTTCCAGGAGAAAGATCCTAATTTTATTAATTAAAACAAAATTACATGTTGTAGATGTTGTGACCCATTCATGGGCTAGTCAATGATTCATCAAAAATTGCAAAAAATAATGTACATATTGGGAGAAAAATCATGCTTTTCTCCCTTTTTTCTTCTCCACCTTGCACCACTCCCCTTGAGTCTGCATCGAAGATACAAGTGCAAGTGAAGTGTCATCCTCAGGTAGAGGGTTTTCTTTATCAGAATAAGAGTTGTTTGATGTAGGTAGTCATCTGGATCCACTGGTATCCATTGTGTCTGGTATATTTACTGGTTGTGAATCCATCGAAGATTGTGGATGTAATTCCTGTGCTTCTGATTCCTTGTTCGTATGATTGTCCTCGTTGGTATGGGATGTTTCACACCAACTTCCTCCTCCTCATCAGAGCTTGGTGGTGAAAATTGCCATCCTTTGGTTTGTTTCCCTGTTTTCTTCTTTCTTCCGGTGTTTTTTTGGCTTCAAGGCACATATTTTGTTGGTGTCCTATTTTCCGGTAGTTTCTACATCTAAATGTTGTATTTTCATAATCAAGTATCTGTGTCCAGCACCATTGTTTGTGCTTCTGTTGAATGTGGTCGACAAGCCTTTGCTAAGATCTACTTCTACACATATTCGTGCTAATGTGAAAATTCTTTCCTCCAGTCTTTGTGTGTCCATTTTAATGTATCATCTGATGGTATTGTTGATGCCTAGAAGGTTTGGCTGGTCCCATAGATGTAATGGGAGGTTTTGCAGATGAACCCAAACTAGCATCCTAGATACAACCATAGTATTTGCATAAATTTCGGAAACCATGGTGTGATGAAATGACCCATGGATACCCATAACCATGTTCCTTCCCGTAATATGATGTCTCTAGCCTCTGTTAATGGGAAATTTACAATGAAAAACCCCTTAGAACAAAGGTCAATACCATAGTGAGTACTCCAGTTTGCAAAAATCCAGTGAAAGAGCTCAGTGGGTTTTGTCCAGAAACAGATGAATTGACAGATAATAGCCTATTTTTCCAAAATATTACAATGCTCATCTGTTTCTAGTATATCTATGTTTAATTTTGGGATGTGATTCAATTTCTCCACAAGGTATGGACCTGGTTCGGTTTTGGCTTGCTTTGTTGTCGCTGAAGGTGATTTTTTCCCTTAGAGGATATTCATGAAAGAAATTCCTCCATTTTTGTGCTTTTGATGTGTTTTTGTGTTCTTGGTTGAACTACTCCCAAAGCCTCCTCCTGAATGATTTGTTTTGTTGTAATCTATTGCACCATGTCTCAGCCTCAGATTGAGTATTATAAGAGACATAGGTAAAATATTGTATTATCTAAGAGGTTTAGGATCATGGAGAGCTCTGCCCCCATATATTGTAATCTATCTCGATATCCAAAATGATTTGAGATAAGATTCTTCAAATGCATCACACAGTCTATTGCGTGAACCCATATCAGTAGTGACATCTCCGAAAGGGTTTTAATAAAAGCTTTAAATCAAAAAGAATTTACCAGTGATGAGGGTTTTGATTCTATCTGGAGGTGGCATGACCAAGTAGCCTTAGGTGTGCCACAATGAAATGGGATATCTGTGGGCTCCTTCACGAAACTATTGCCCTGTTCCATGTAGCTAGACTCCTTTTCAGCTTTCTTTGCGACCCCGTAGACGATCCTGGGGATAGAATTTATAATGGCCTTCGGAGCAGTAGTCTTAGTGCCCGTAGCTGGATCCTTGGCATTGAGAGCCACCGCCTTTGGAGCCACAGGTTTTACACCAATATTTGGTGTCTCATCTTTCTTTGGGGCCTCAGGCATCACCAAGGCATATCAGCACAAAGCACTGTGCACCTTCAGAGCCATGATGGATACATAGATCCTCTGTAATTGAGGACATTGTTAGCTTCATCTGTTTGGGATTTCCCCTTCGACACCTTCGCAGTCTTTTCTCCAACATCTATGGAACCTTCATACATCATGGCAAAAATGGGATGAGATCCACTACAGGCCCAATTGACGCCATGGATCCGTTGACTCCAAACCCTAACAGAGCTCTACAGATCATCTCCGTTCCACTATCATCCACAACAAAATATGAAAGAAAGAAAAATAAAAATAGTGGATTTGGGAGAATGCGTAAAAGATCCTGTGTGAAAATGATCCCACCAGGAATAAAAAACCCATGAGCCAAGTCCCCATGCTCTGCATAGATCATATATTTCCAACAACTTGGATCAGCCGAATCCCTTCCATTATGGTTCCTATAGATCTTCGCTCCTCCTTTGATGTTGATTGCAATAACAATAACCCACTATGTGGATTCCTATGATCAACAGAAACAAGCATAAGCTCGATTGCAGTGAATTCAACTTTGCAGGAGCTTAAAACCCTAGGGCTTCATTTTTCCCGCTCATCGCCATTCTCCTCCTCCCTCAATGTTCCAAATATTAAAATATTTAAAAAGAAAACCCCACATATATATATATTCTAAAATTTCTAAAATTTTATTGAATATACTTAAAATTTTAAAATAAAAACATTTCCAACTTAACAAGAAGTTTATAAATTTATTAACTTATTTGAATAAACTGATAATAGTAAATGAATAATGCCACTTTAAACAAAATAAATAACTAATTTATATTAGTTAATTAATTTCTTATGGTACAGAATGGGTGGAGTTTATAACTTGTTATAATACCACAAAAATATATGGCCACGGATTTTCTTTGTAAGCATCATCATCATTTTTTGTAAGTTTGAAAATCACATGTTTTCATGATTGGTTTTAATCAATATATACTTTTGAACAATAGAAATAATCACAACATGACAAGTGACTATGAAAATGATATTTTTTGAAATCACAATCATTGAATGATAATTTAAAAATATCTCAAAAGTCCCTCTTCGTGATGATAAAATACAAACAAGATAAACACAGAATTTAGAAATTAATTTACGAATTGATGTTTTGTGATCATAGAATTTTAAATGTATGTGGTTTTAGTTTATGCTATGTACTTTTTTGTTGCGCTCTTGTTTTCCTTTGGTTTTTTGTTATGTTTATAGGTGTATAATCTTTTTTCACATATGTAATCATATAAAATAAATACTTTGACAATTTGTAGAATCTGTATACTAAAGTATTGATCTTTAACTTGTAGCTTAACTTAATAATATCTTGTTTTTTCTACAAAGGACAACAACATCATGAATTTGAATTTTCACAAGCACCACTATCAATGAACATTGCTTTATAATTAATCATTTCTTTATAATTAGATATAATTTTAAATGTTTGTGTTTTTATTTTACGTAATGTATGTGTTTGTTTCTTTATGCTATTGTTTGTGTATAAAATTTAGAACACGAGAAAGGCTTTCATTAGAATATGCCGAATGGATAATCATTGCCCAAATTGACTATTGACTTTATAAAAGTCACATTTATGATGATTTTACACACATAAAATATAATATCCAAGAATTAAACTTCCAGTTAATTGAATGTGTATTAAACTATATATGTTCAAATTAGCATTTAGTTTAACAAAATTTCATTTATTTTTGCAAATGACCATGGCTTTTTCTTGTTTGTAAGTATCATTATTCAATGCATATTTGAGAATAAAATTACTTTATTAGTAATTTTAATTAATATATATTTATGATTAGTCACAAATGGATGTTTCATAATGATAGGGTTTTAAATGTCTGTGTTTTTATTTTATGTAATGTATTTACTTGTTTGTCTTTTCTTTTGTTTGTGTTTATATGTCTATGAATTCTAGAACACAAAAAAATTTCATTATAATGTACCATATGGAAGGTCACTAAACAAATTTTCTATAAACTTGATACAAATAACTTCTATGATGATTTTAAGCATGCATAGTATTCAATGCAAGAGATACACTTCAAATGAATTGAATTCTTGCATTAAATTATCCATGGTCAATTTTAAAAAGTTTCACTTATTTTAGTAATTGACCATGACATCATGAATGACAAAGTCTTTTTTTGTAAAAACCACTGTACTATTCAATTTGTATTTGAAAATAAGTTTCTTTTATAACTATTTATAAATAATATAATTTTTTTCCTCGAGAAAAATTGTAATTTTATTAATGAAAGAAAAATTACATGTTGTAGATGTTGATCATGCATTCAATCGTGTGAAACAAAATTGTTGATCACAAAGACCAAAAATACAACTCAAAATGGTGGTAAACATGTCACCCTTTTCTCCATTTCTTATTTTTGACTTTTTTCCATTCTCTCTGGGAAGGAGTGGTCGTTACAAGCTATAGTTGGATCCCTTCATTCATTCATGGATTTTCATTATCTGAATCTGAACTTTCAGATTCACGATGACATTTTGAGTCCCCTATCTCAATTACTACATGGATCATCTCCTACCTCAATGTGTGTGTTGGAGTTCCTAAAACTTCATGATTGATGCTCCCCTCTTCTATGTTTTCTTGTATGTTTTGGGCTTCTTCATTGGTAGTAGGATGCATCTCTTCATCGTTCTCTTCTTTGTCAGGAAACTTCTATAGGAATTTCCATCCCTCGGGTTTCTTTCTTGTTTTCTTCCTCATTTAAGGCATTTTCTTGGCATAAGATCATGGATTTTGTAGATGTCCCATTTGTTGGCTTATTCAACATCTAAATGTTGTGTTCTTGAAATCTAGGAACCTTGTCGAGCTCTGCTTGTTGTGTGTCTAGAGAATATGATCCTAAAATCCTTTGTTGATGTGTAGCTCCAAAGAAATTCTAGCGATTGTGTAGACTTGTTCCTCAAATATTTGTGTATATTTATTTATGTATCACCCTAATATGTTCCCAATGGCTTCTATCACTTTATGGAACCATAAATGTAGGGGTAGATTATGCAATCTAACCCAAGCCAACATTTGAGATACTACAATTATATTGGCGTCGAAATAAGGGAACCAAGGGGTGATAAAAAGTCCCGCAAAGCCCCAAAACCATGAACCCTCTTGAAATATATATTCACAATCCTCTCATGATACAAACTTCACTATGAAGAAGCCATTGGAGCAAAGGTGAATATCACAATTTATTGTCCAATTTGTGAATATCCAATGGAAGAAATCCATTGGTTTTGGCCAAAAAGTGTTGAATCTGCATAGTACTTCTTGAGATTCATATGTTGTGAACAAGTAATTTGTTTATGGTAGATCCACAATTAATACTGGGATTTGATTCAGTTGTTCCACTATGTAGGGGTTGGGTATATTGTGTGTTTGATCTAGTGTTGTTGAGGCAGAACATTTTCCTTTGAGGATATCTATGAATGAAAAGGTTCCATTTACTTGCCCTTGATTTGATTATGCTCCTTTCTGAATACTAGATCTGAACACTCCCCCTGTGCCCTTTGAATTTCTTGGTCGAGGTGATCCTCCCCGAAGCCTCAAGTTTAATATGATGGTGGATGATCGAAGGATGATATAATCTTGTAACATCACATCTTCCTACATTGATTTTCCTGTACAGGTCATACTTTTTAGGAGCATTGGGATACCCAGAGTGTGCCTGATATTGTGCTTTGATTGTTTGAAATGATCTGTGGCCTGAACCGAAAATAATATTGATTTTACATTTTTGTATTTTACAAAATATTGGAAGGCTACCAGACCGAGTGCCCATACTTGAAAGTCACACAGATCTTTAGTAAAATAAATGGATAAGTGTGGATCTGCAAAGAGTGATATGGGTTTCTATGGTAGTATTCACTTCATAAGTGATGGGAAAACCACCGACCACAGCTTTTGATCGCGAAAATTCTGTTTGACAGCGGCAGACTTATCACATCCTTCTACTCATTTCGACACCGAAATTGCTCAGGGGATGAGAATATCCAGATATGAAGATCTTTAACAAGGATCTATGAAATGAAGTTTTCGAGGTGGAATATTCACTTATGTAGCCAATATTTTGCCTTCAGATCTGACCGATATTTCTTTTCTGACTAAGAGTAGACAAGTATATTATTTCTGCTCTTGAGTCACCTTAATACTACACAAGTCCATTCCCAACTCATGAATGTGATGCCCTTTGCTTCCTTATATTCCATCGTGTACGTATGGTGTGAGAATATACTCTGCGTCGATGATTTGGTGAATGATACTACTAACAGCGGGGGCTTTCAATCTCCATCCCTACATAGGAGACTGAAACAGTATTAACTCCATTCAAAAACTCCATTATTAGACCTGTGAGAAATGATATCATGCCCTAGCAATGACGTAGAAGGTTGATTTGATGTCTGAAGAAACCCAACCACATAAGTAAAGAAAAAAGACTAAGAATCCTTAGCCATCACACCGAGCTTGTCCTCTGACATAGTTCCCCTATCAATCTCTAGTTTTATTTTTTAATTAATATATTCTTATCTTAA
>APFE031686510.1:0-16782 GCA_000404065.3 Pinus taeda
GGTTTGGCTGGAGTTAGTCAAGGAACCCCAAGTCAAGTTTAAGGGGGGAAATTGTTAGGTAAACTTGACTCAGGATAAGAGTCAAAAGTTGACGAGGTTAAATAGTGATGGTTTTGGGGCACATGGTATTGTGCACCCATGGTATTCTGCCCGTGGTATTAATGTAATGGAGCCTATAAAAGGCTGGAAGGACTTCATTGTAATGCAATGGCCTGGAGGTGAGCGGTGAAGGCTCACTTGGCCGGATTGGCCAGGTTTTGGCCAAGGATAATGAAATTTCATTATGATTGGGTTTTTTCCCCGGATTTGGGGTTTTCCCGGATAAACATGTGTATTTATGTGTTTATGGTTATTGCTGGTTAATTTTATATTTATTCCTCTCGGTAATTAATTTATGTTCTTGGGTAAATTTCTTAACAGATAAAATGTGAACATAATTTAAAAGAAGGAGATGTAGCCTGCACTTGGAGACTACACTCAGAATAGAGAGATCACTCTCGTACACTCTATTCTCATCAATGAAAGATTACATCATTTAAGTACAACTTTAGAAATCATGAAGTTGCAACCAAACTCCTAAAACTCTAGGAACAAATCCTAAACTAAGGAGATACGTTACAACTTATGTAACCAATTCTCCATTAATACAAAATAATATTAATTATTTTGTATTAATGGAGAATTGGTTACATAAGTTGTAATGTATCTCCTTAGTTTAGGATTTGTTCCTAGAGTTTTAGGAGTTTGCTTGCAACTTCATGATTTCTAAAGTTGTACTTAAATGATGTAATCTTTCATTGATGAGAATAGAGTGTACGAGAGTGATCTCTCTATTCTGAGTGTAGTCTTCAGGTGCAGGCCTCACCTGTGAGCTACATCTCCTTCTTTTCAATTATGTTCACATTTTATCTTGGTATCAGAGCTCAGATTGGGTGAGCCTGATCTTTTATCACCTTTGTGACTGAAGTGCTTTTGTGGCTAGCTTGCCTGTGTGGTAGAATTTCCTGTGTGGCCTAAGGTGCCTCTGTGGCCACATGTACACAAGAGCTTTGTACTCAATTGAGCAGGTGGACTGCAGAACACCTGGCTCAGACTCAGATGTTTTTTTTAATTTTCTGAGTAGAAGGGGGTTGGCGCGTTTTGTGCACTGACAGTCGCGCCACGAAGCGCAAGTGGCGCATCTGTTTGGCAATTAGTCACACCAATGTGCCAAAATACCAGATTGGCATGGAATTTATCGGGAAAATCGCGCCAGCCTTTTTGCCTCGCATCGATTTCATCTGGGTGTGGGTTTTTCGCTCGTGAGCTTGCCAACTCACCTTCAAGAGGATCTGTGAGAAGCCTCATCTTCGTTTAACGATTTGCGAGGGGTGTAGATTGGAGAAGTTGTGGATCTATCCGGGAGAGGCAGATCGGATCAATTTTGATTAGACCAATTTTTCGGCTGTATTGAAAAACGACGAATTTGCTCATCAGAGCGGGATTGTCAGATACTATAGATCAGTGGCAGAGAAGTGACAAATCGATTTGACAGGTATCGTTTTTTTTTACTGTTGGGTAGATTCATTTTGTAGATCTGATCAGAATGAGTAATATGATGGAATCTTATCTTCACGAGTCTGGAAAACTCGATGGATCTAACTTCACGAATTGGAAGTTTAAGATCCAGACCTTGCTTGAGGGTGCGAATGCTTGGTCCATAGTTACAAGTGATGAGTTGAGGCCGAACGCAGAGACACAGGAGCAAGAATGGGATAAACGAGAGAACAAGGCGAAAGTTTTGCTGAAGATATCCGTGAAGGACAATATTATCTCACACATCAGAGACTGTAAAACGTCTGCAGAGATCTAGACAATCATCAAAAATCTATATCAGACCCAGAACACAAATCGAATTATGGCGCTTAAAAGCAAGTTATTTTCAATGAGGATGGACAAAAGGGAGACTACTGCTGCATTTGTTACGCAAATTAAATATGTGAAAGATGGATTGGGGGACATCGGAGAGGTGGTGTCTGACTCTGATCTCGTCTCAATCACACTGAGCGAGATGCATGATGAATTTCAAATGTTCATTACTGGATTGGTGGTAAGGGAGAAAGCGCCCACATTTGAAGATCTGACAGGGATCTTACTGCAAGAGGAGGAGTGGCGGCAGAACCTGAACCCCTAGAATGATGATCTTGTGCTGATGCCGAAATGATGATCATTCAAAGGAAATCAGCCACAACAACAATCACAGCAGAAAGGAGGAACATCACAGAAGAATCCACATAAAGGTATGCTTGAAAATAATTCTGTAAAGAAATGTTATTATTGTGGAAAGAAGGGTCATATACAGAATGTATGCTTTAAGAAGCAGGCTGATGATGCAAAGAGGAAGCAGGGAAGTGCAAAGCATAGAGGATACTTTGTTGAAGAAGAAGATAAAGATTTCAGTCATGAATTTCAACTGTTCACAGTCGACTGTGCCCTTTCAACATCTAATGAGGACGATATTTGGTATGTCGATTCCGAAGCATCCTCTCACATGACAGGTAAAAAGGAATTTTTTGATAGTCTTGAAGAAAGTACATACGGATCAAAAATCTATTTAGGAGATGATAGTGGATACAAGATTAAAGGTTATGGGGTGATTCCAGTCAACTTACCAAATGGAAAAATTAGTCACCTTAAAAATGTTTTATATGTACCTGGAATTAAGAAAAATCTGATATCTGTATCCATGATGACTGATCAAGATATGCAAGCCGAGTTCTTCAAGACTCATTATGTGATAAAGGATTGCAGGAATGAAATAGTTGCAACAGGAATGCGAGTTGGAAGCCTATACAGATTGAATGCAAAGAGTATATCAAAGCAAGCCATGGTTGCAAGAGGATCGACAGCCAAACAACTCTGGCATCAGAGGTTCGGTCACTTGAATTTGCAGGACCTCATGTTATTGCAGAAGAAAGGTATGGTTGAGGGGCTCCCTATCTTTTGTAATATTCAGTTAAATTGTGATGGTTGTGCCTTAGGTAAAATGCATAGAGAACAGTTTCTTGTGCATGATAGGAGGAAGGAAACAGATATTTTAGAACTAGTGCACACTGATTTATGCGGACCTATATAGACAATGTTGCTAGGAGGAGCATATTATTTTCTGTTATTTACTGATGACTGCACTAGATATTCATGGGTTTATTTTCTGAGAAAGAAAAGTCAGACTTTCCAGTGCTTTATAGAATTTAAAGCCTTGGTGGAAAAACAATTTGGTAAGAGTATAAAAATTCTCCAATCTGATCAAGGGGGAGAATACAAGCTAGGGGAATTCATGAAATTCTGCAAATCTCATGGGATTGTTCAACAATTTACAATGCCACACACACCACAGCAGAACGGAGTGGCAGAGTGCAAAAACAGAACCTTAGTGGAGTACGCAAGGAGCATGTTACAAGGTAAGGGTCTGTCTAATAGTTTTTGGACAGAGGCTATTAATATTGCTGTATATTTGAAGAACAGAAGTCCTACCAGGTATCTTGGCTTCAAAACTCCTTTTGAAGCTATATATGGATTCAAACCAGCAGTAAACCATCTAAGAGTATTTGGGTCAAAATCATTTGCCCATATACCCAAAGCTGATAGGAAGAAATTAGACCCTAAAGCAGTTAGATGCATCTTTGTTGGTTATGGCACAAAATTTAAAGCATATAAATTATTCAATCTTGAGTCTCATAAGAAATTTGCAAGGATGTAGTGTTTCATGAACAGGTATAGGAAGGGAAAGATGACACTGGTGATGATTGGCACATTCCATTGTTGATGGATGAAAGCAGCGAGGATGAAAGAGAGCAGGAGCAGAAAGAAGAGAAAAAAGAAGAACGGGAAGAAGGTGATATGGCAAGCCCATTTAAAGCTGAAGAAAACAAATTTGAGGTAAGTCCCTTACCAAGGAGATCAGGTAGGAAGACTCAAAAACAATTAAAATTGAGAGACTATGCTTTGATGTCAAATGTTTTGAACATTGTAGAGCCCACTAATTACGAAGAAGCTAGTCAATTTAAGGAGTGGAGGGCTGCAATGAATGAAGAGATAGAATCTATTCTTAGAAATGACACTTGGGATTTAGTTGAGCTACCTAAGAATAAAACACCCATAGGATGTAAATGGTTGTTTAAACCAACAATGAATGCAGATGGAAGTATAAATAAATTAAAAGCTAGGCTAGTTGCAAAAGGATATTCACAGCAGGAAGGTATATATTTTGATGATACTTTTGCACCTGTAGCAAAGTTAAATACAATCAGAATGCTTATTGCTTTAGCTACTAAATATAATTGGGAGCTACACCAGTTTGATGTTAAATCTGCGTTTTTAAATGGTGAGTTAAAAGAGGAAATTTACTTAGTACAACCAGAAAGGTTTGTAAAGCAGGGGCAGGAACATCTTGTTTGCAGATTGAAAAAGGCTTTATATGGTTTAAAGCAATCTCCCAGATCTTGGTACGAAAAGGTTGATTCTTTCTTTTTAGAGTATGGCTTTCATAGAAGTTTAAATGACCCAAATTTGTATACCAAGTACAATAATCAGGGGCAGAATATTCTGATTTCTTTCTATGTAGATGACATGATTATAACAGGAAATGCAGATGATTTAATCAGAGGAATCAAAAGGCTTATGGCACAAGTTTTTGAGATGAAAGATCTTGGAAGCCTTCATTACTGTCTGGGACTAGAAGTATGCAGAGACACTGGGCAAACTTTTCTTACCCAAGGGAATTATGCCAGAAATCTGTTGGAAAAGTTTGGTATGGATCAATGTAGATCAACAACGACACCTTTGCAGCAGAATCTGAAGTTGTGCAGTGACGATGGCACTAAAGAGGTTGATGCTACAATGTACAGATAGCTGGTTGGCAGCTTGATATATCTTACAACAACCAGACCTGACTTGGCATACTCTGTTAGTGTGTTGATCCAATTCATGTCAAAACCACTTGAAAGTCACTGGGTAGCAGCAAAAAGTGTGTTGAGGTATCTTTGTGGTACTGTTAACTATGGCATTTTATACACTGACGCATCTGATGTTATTCTAGCAGGTTTTTCAGATTCAGACTGGGCAGGTAACTTGGATGATCGAAGGTCCATCACAGGTTACACATTCAACATAGGATCCAGGGTCATAGCATGGAGCAGCAAGAAGCAGAGTACTGTAGCCTTGTCTTTGTGTGAAGCTGAGTATCAAGCATTGTGTGTAGCGACGTGTGAAGCGATCTAGTTGAGAAGGCTTCTCAATGATGCAGGAAAAGAACAAAAGAATTCCATTTCCATCAAAAGCGACAACTAGAGCACCATTAAATTGGCATACAATCTAGTGTTTCATAAAAACACCAAACATATAGACACTTAGTTCCATTTTACAGAGAGAAACTACAGTCAAAAGAAATTATTGTTGAATATTGTAAAACTTGTGACAATATGGCTGATATTTTTACAAAGCCTCTTGCACGTGTGAATTTTGAATTGTTTAGAGGGATGTTAGGAGTCCATGACAACCCTTTCTCCATTAAGGGGGGGAGTTGAAAATAATTAATATTATTTTGTATTAATGGAGAATTGGTTGCATAAGTTGTAACGTATCTCCTTAGTTTAGGATTTGTTCCTAGAGTTTAGGAGTTTGGTTGCAACTTCCTAATTTCTAAAGTTTTACTTAAATGATGTAATCTTTCATTGACGAGAATAGAGTGTATGAGAGTGATCTCTTTGTTTTGAGTGTAGTCTCCAGGTGCAGGCCTCACCTGTGAGCTACATCTCCTTCTTTTCAATTTTGTTCACATTTTATCTGAAAGTCTCCTTTCATAGGAGAAAACATCCATGTAGCTTGTTGAGCCCTCATTTCATCTAATTCAAAGGATTACCTTCTTCAAGAAGTTGCAAATGGGTAATTCCTTCTCTTCTATCTTCTTGTAAAATCAAACAATATCATACATTAGCATGCATATGCTATAGAGTTAGTTTAAATTTTAGAGTGGTTAGATTGGGTTAACATTTAGTTTAGACTAGTTTTAGAAAAAGGGTAATTGGATCCATTTTAACAAGTCAGAATCACTATCCCAAACGAATAAGAGCCTAATTGGGCCTTGATTGGGTTATATCCTCAATGTTTATCATGGTCTATTTTGGTTATCAATAAGGCCAAACATTTCAATGGATTGTGAAAAAACTTTATAAACCTATATAAGGGTAGGAGAAATACCAAATTAAAAGGATACATCATTTGCATATTCACAATTTGAAAATATTGATTAGGTACAATCCATATGTACATGTACTTGACTATGTGGTTCCGGTTGACCTAAGGGAGGTTTCTAGCGAAGATGAATTTGATAGATCAAAATGTTTTAATTATAAATATTATTTAATTGGAGGAAAACATTCTGCAAAGGCTAGATGCGAATTAATGCAAGAGTATCCTAATAACTCCATTATTGAAACAATCAAGTGTATCATTTATGTTGGTTTAATTAATGCAAAAGAAAATTTATGGCATGGGATCATAATATAGATAATGAGTATAGGATGTGTATATTTTTCATTCAAAGGGTTAGATTTACACATAATGAATTTCAAAAGATATTTGATGAGTACATATGAAGGGTTGATGTAAAATTTTGAAAGCGATGTTGCATGGAAATAGACTTCCCAATTATTGAGGAAAATGAAAAGAAAAAAAATGGCGAAGGAAGTGATTCATTTAGAGCTGTAGATAATTATTTTTAGTTAGGATTAAGAATTGCGCAAACATGGGATTTTATAGTTGAGATATTTATCATGTGGGAGCATATTGGTATAAAAAAATAAATAGGCTAGAGGGTCTAAACAAATGACATGTAGCACCGATACAAGATGTTCTGAAATCAAGAATATACCAGGTGATATGACTATAACACCATGGAGATTGATGTAAGGAATGAAGGATGAAACATTTGATATAACAATATTATAACATATGAGGTGGAGAGAATTATCATTAGAAGAAATGTTCTAGGAATTTTAGAAGTAAGTTTGTTGAGTTATTTTTATTTATGTTATGCTTAGAATTTTATTTATTTATTTTAACATATTATCTTTAAATATTTTAATAGATATATCATTAAAAAATTATTTTTTACATTCATTTAGTCACAAGGTTTATATTAGGATACAAGAACAAATGACTAAAATGTTGAATGAAGAGAATTAAGATGTTGTTATAAAAATTTATCTAGATTCAAGCTTTACAACAATACTAAAACAATTTTTTAATTGCATTCATAAAGGTATATTGATTTATTATATTCATTTTTTAGTTAAGTTATTTATATTTTTTACTTCTAGATATAAATATATTTGTTTATTTCATTAAAGATGTTGATAAGGAGAATAAATAAAGTGTTGGTGAGATTCAAAATTTATATCCAAAGAGAAAAGTTTGAAAGACAAAGAAGACAACATCCTGAAAATGTTGAACTCGATGACACCCTTGATTACTAACATTTAGAATGGATTCGACAATGTCTAGTATAAAGTAATATGTGATGATTGTAAACAAATTGCAGATCTTGTTCCTAAAAATGATTACTCCTTAGTTATTGCATATATTTCACATGGTTATAATATCCTGAACATTTCATATGATAGTAAGCCTTATACTTACCAAGATTTCAATAAAGTGGTTAAGGGAATTTTAGAAGTCACAATATCACCATTGTGGAGATTTGTGAATTTTCATTCAAATAAACAATTAAAAATGATATTATCAATATTTTAAGGCAAGGAAAGATTAATGAGGCAAAATTGTATGTTTAGTTATTATGATTTAAAATGTTTATTAATGTGGAAATTAATTGAGTTTTCAGCAATTCATGTTATAGGCATAAACCTAACATTTTTAGCTCCAAACTTAACCCAGTTACAAGTGATATTGAGAACATGCATATTGTATATTGGGCAAAAGATACTACTTATGATTCCATTCTAGTTGATGAAAAATATGGAAGGAAATATAGTTAGATATTGGTTTATAATGTTGTGGAAAGAATACTAACATATGAGGAAAATGAATTGAAGGGAGAAATTTTTAACATTTAGCAGAATCCATAAGCACTAATTCATTATCATATAGATACATTTTCAAGTCAAGGAGTTTGAGTTTTGGATTTTTTCTTTGGTTCAGGTAAGAATTATAATATAACATTTATAAAATCAAACTTCAATCTTTATTATTTTTAATTTATGTGTGTTTACACTAATTTACCTACTTATTTCTTTTATGTTTGATGATTAGGTAGAACACTAACATGTTTCTTACAAAAATAAAGAAACTGCATATCTAGCACAATGTAATTTTATTAACTAAGTATTAATGTTGTTAAATCTCTTCCAAATAAAATGCAAGAAGTTAGTTTCAGGAAAGGAGATTTTAGTAAATCATGTGTAGAAAAAGTGTTAAAGGAATCTCAACCAACAATATATGGATCAGTTGGAAAAGACCACTTTGGAAAACTTGTAGACATCAATGATCTAATGGAAACGCAAAATGACCCAGTGGAAACACAAAATAATGTTGAAGAAAATGATGGTGAGTCTATTGAAAATTATGAATTTGGTGTATATGGTATGGTTGATTAATTTTAAGTTGCTATTGAAAAACATGCTCAATTTTGTAACTTGTAAATAAGTTATAGTTGTAATGTTTTGAGTTGAGACGTTACAAGAAAAGTAAATATTTATATATTGTTGTTTATAATAAATATTCATATATTGTCATTTTATGATAAATATTTGTATTATTCTATTTACCATTTGATATAGTTGATATTTTGACATTTATTTTTATGTAAATCATTATTTAAGGGAAAATAGCTTAAAATATTGCCATTTTTAGACATGAAATGGATAAAATTCTATAGAAACAACCCTTTGTTTATCCTTTTTAATTGAATTTTGCTTATCAAAATGACTTGTTAACATGCCAATTTAAGGAAAAAAAACTTCCAAAATATTTATTTTTAAAATGACATTCATCTTTTAAATATACATTTTTTTTTTTTTTTCTAAATGTTTAAAAATAATGTTCTTCACTTAGAACTAATCATTTTTTTTCTTTTCTTTATTTTATTAAATTTTTGTTGAGGAAATAGATCAACCTCCTTGTAGACATGAAAGATCCAATGGAAGGGAATTCAACAATGCTGAGTAGGGTTGGGGCATTTAACCTTGGCTTCTTCAACTATGCTTCGTGTCCCCTTCCTTCCTTTATCCCTCTTCCACCGCAGAGTTTATTCCTTGTAGGGATTTTCTAGTTCATGGTGTCATTCACATTTTTGGATGCTATCACAAATGCTGAGGCCTACTGCTTAGTGTCCTCTTTGTTATGTCATCCATGACTATGAAGAGTTGAGGGGGTGGGGTTTTTGGGAGTCCGTTTCCTCATTTCCTCCATTTTGTACCTTTTCAAGCTAATCTCTTTGGGCATCATCTATTGGTATGTTTTTTCTATTATTATTTTGGATTCAATAGTCTTCTACTCTCCTCCATTGTTGCTGGTTGTTTCAATCCTGGTTTACCTCATGGATGTGTCATGCTACTGTCTCATCTCCATCCATATTTATTCCAGTGTCCTATGTATTTTTCTCTGTATGGCCTTTGTTATGGCCCTTTCCTAGGTTTTGTGGCCTACTTTTAATGGTTGGCATATGGATGTGTTGCCCTATTTTCATGGCCTCTCGAAGTTGGAAATATAGCTAGGTTTGGTCTTCATAATTATTGTTGTACTTATTTCAATACGTATCTTATGTAACAAATAAAATACGAAAAATAAAAAAGTTAATATTTTAAAGCATGGGTTTCATGCTCTTTATTGATGGTCTTCTAGGTAAAAGCATGTTCTTCATGCTTCTAGGGTTTGTTAGGTCATAAGATTTATTGTCATGAGTTAAAGGAGTCAACATCATGTTTATAAGACCCTTCCGAGGAAAATGTAATTGGAAAAAAATATTATTTTGATTCTAGAAAGTCTTGGAAACCTCCAAGTACAAGTCAGCTTGAAGGAGGGAATTTGACCCCTCGGAAAGGCTATATAAAAGAGCAATTCAACCTCATTTGGCACACTCATCAATAAGTTAGATCTCAAGATAAAAGTTTGATCTATATCTTGGAAGAACGAATACAAGAAGAGTGAAGGTCTAGAAGAAGAAGAAGACTTGTTTTTGGGTTATCTCTCTCTACACGTGTGAAAGTATAGGGTTTCTGCAACTACTAAGGAGGCCAAAATTGCAAATCCGAGTTGAAGTAAGATGAGGTACAATCTCTTGTTGTTGGAAGAAAGAATACTTTGTCTTGACCTCATTGACCTTGGGAGGAGTTTCCTTGCTCAAGGGGAGGTCTCAAGAGGAAGCTTGATTAGGGTTTCTATAGCTGCTACAGGGCCGAAGTTGTAGGTCAAAGGAAGCAATATTGTAGCTAGGAGGTCAAAGTTGTAGTTTGAAGCTTGTTAGTGCTTAGAGAACAAGGAAGGAATTGTTGGAAGGGATGACTTGGTTCTTGGAGAAGGACTTGGTCTAGGGTTGATATTTGTTGTCTCATCTGAAGCAGAATATATAAGAAAATAATTTATTTTCCATGTTTTCCTCTTGGAGGGGTTTTTGCTTGGTTGAGAGCCTAATTTATGTGTACTCTGTTGCTACTATTTCTGCTCTTGATATTTTTTTAATGAAAACATATAAATAAAGAACATAAGAAAACTAACTAAATTCACAAGAAAATATTAAAGTTAAGGAAAATTGATATAATCAGCTACCACTTTGAATTTTCCAACATGGTATCAGAACTAAGGTGTACAAGAAGGTAGTTGGAAGGATCGTATTGTGGACACAAAGAAGGGTTTGATTGGCAAGGGGAATAATTTGTGGAAGAAAAGAAGTAGAATACCTATTGATCTGGAAGGAGGGTTTATACATTGAAGAAGATCAAGACTACAAGAAAGGTTGTCTATTGAGAGAAGGAGATTTATTTAAAGGCTCATTTAAATGTATCTTTGAAGGAAGCATCAAAAGGATGTTGGTATCATTCATCATTCTTGAAAGTTGTTTTTGGAGGAATCCAAAGAAACATATTTCAAGGACATTATTGAAATTTCTTCAAAAGGTATTAAGGGCATCAAGAAAGGTTGAAGACATCATCAAGGAAAAGGAGAATATTGATTATCAAGTAAGTATCATATTATTACTCTATGTTTGAATCTACATGTCATATGGGTTCTTTCTTCAAGGAGAGAAATAATCTCATTAGAGCATCAAATTACCTAGCATGGAAGGAAAGGATTGACCTGACACTTATAGAACATGATGTGATGGAATATGTAACTAGGGAAATTACTGAACCCAACAAAGACAAAACTCAGGATCTAGCACAGTACAAGTAAGGGGAAGTAAGGGAACAAAGGATCATAGTTGAATCCATTAAAGATCCTCTTGTTCCATTTTTTGCAAATCTTAAAAATTATAAGGCTATGTTGCCAAGCTAGTGAACTTTTACTTTGTAAGTACATCAAGACAAAATATGTCTTTGCGTAATAAACTATAAAAGATGAAGAAATCAAAGGATGAGGAAATGACATCCTTTCCAAAGAAGATCTATATATCACTTGCAGGGGCTTAGAGAGAAAATTTTTGATTCGGAAATAACCATCTATGTATTAATTGTATTGCCACCAGAATCGAGCAACTTTGCAACAAGCATATACTCTAAGAAATATTCAACTCCTTTTGATGAGTTTTGGGCTTAGTGAATTTTGGAAGAATTAAGGATCAAAGTAAAATATGACATTGTATTAGATGAACAATCTCAAGCATTTCAAGCTCGAGTCAAGAAGATTAAGAAGGGAAAGTTCAAGAAGTTCAAGAAGAAAGACATGTCCAAGATTCAATGTTTTAAGTGTGATGAATATGGACACTTTAAGAGGGATTGTCCTAGACAAAAAAATAACAAGAAAAAGGAAAGAAGTGAGGCTTACATAGCTGAGGAAATAGGAGAACCTAAAAAGAATTTGAAGAAAGAATAAGTGAAAGATATTTACTATTGAAGAAGGCACATTACTTGTCAGATTATTTATGAGGATTAACCTTTCCTTTAGGATATAATGCATTGTTATATTTTTTTTTAGATGTGGTTCATGGACACCCTGGTCATCGGGTGGCCGCTACGTCCACAAAAAAATCTAGGTTGATCGACCCTGAAGGGAATCAAGCCCCTCGGCTAATAACTAGGCCTAACCCCAAGGGCTTCGGGGAGAATGGACCCTGTGACCTCCTGATCAGCGAGGCACTGATTTGACCAGTTGAGATAACCTTTTGGGCTAATGCATTGTTATTTATTTTAAAAGGAATAATGATTTTTCCTAACATCACAGAGAGAAGCATGTGGTAGTAACATATGTAGAGTCTACTTGGTTAATTTTCTTTGCAAAAATCATCTAGTATTTAAGAATACATAGATAAACTATTTTCATATTTTTCATCTAGGCATTATCTAACATTATGTTAGAGTCAGTCATCTTTCTTAGATGGATCATCATGATCCTAGAAGGACCATAATTTTACAATGTTCTTGGGAGAAGAATTATGACAAGGTTAGTATACATTCCATGTAATGTGGGAACAATATTGTTAAAAGGATGAAGGAATGCAATTGGTTAGGATGTAGGCTCATTATGAGACATATAGCTAGAGTATTAAATAAGAGGCATAAGGATACCCTTTGGAAGTGTCCCTTGAATAATATTCATATGGATATAATCTTGTAACATGCTTATGTTGATTATATAATGTTTAAAAGAATAATTTGAATTACTTAAGGATTAAGACTTTCTATAGAATATGTAAAGTAATAATTAAACATCCAGTATCATCTCCACAAGAAAAGGTTGTAACTTTGTAAGAAACTTCAATCCTTGGGAACTCTTATGCATGAAGGAAGATTCATATGGAGATGGGCCCTGAGGATATTGATAAAATGAGAAGGTCATCATGTTGAGGTAAGTCTGATTTTAATGATTTACATTGGTTATTTGGTTAACATATTATTTTTCTACCTGGAAGAATGTTGCAAGAATACATGATGACAATTGAGGCAAGTTCAAATGTATGAATGGAGATGTATGAAGAATGTTAAGAAAAGCTCCATATTTGGTACTTGGCAACTGTAAAGTCAAGATGTGTCCATATAGGGATTGAAAGTTAGCAATGTGAGAAGATAACATGAAGGTCAAAGGAGATCACTTTCATGAGGAAGCTATAATTAAATTGAAGTTTGGAAAGGCTCAATCCAATTCCTTCATCTATGATGTTGAAGATGAAACTGATGAACAAGAAAAATGACCTGGAGTGAATATGGATCCTTGGTGTTGAAGAATCAAGGGAAATTAGGTGTGTGTTGATGCCTCGAAAATCGCTGCATCAACATCAGGGAAAACCACCCGGTCCTGACCTTAAAGGCAACTCCTTTTCCATTTGGTATGGTGGCTCCTACTGCATATAATGGGACCAGTTTCCCAATAATTTGTAAATAGGATGGATAAGTGATTGATTGTCTATTATCTAATGGTAATAATAGATTATTTGTCCTAATATGCAAAATATAAATAGCTAATCTATCCCGAGAAATCTCTGTTTTAGTGCAATTCTTGTTGATTCTTATTGAAAAGCAGGCATGTATATGACTCTACTTTTAAACAAAAATATTCATTTATATGATAATTACTTTGTTCAAGTAGTTGAACAAAGTAATAATTAAAACATTATTGCACTATTCTTCATATACCATTGACATAAATATGAATGAATAAGTAACAATCCTTGAACATTCAATAGTGATAAGCTAAAGGACTATTGTGAAAGCACATACATATATTAAATGATAGCAAAAATAAATAAACACTGATTCATATAAAAGTATGAAACAAGGACATAGATGTTGGCATTATGGCACAGGTTTGGAGCTATGGCACAGGTGTTGTCCTTGATGGCAACCCTCTCTGGTAACAGATCTCAGTTCAGGCACTTAGAAAGTAGAAAAAGTCATATACGCATGTTCATCTAGACAAAGTCGCGTATACACGCGCGCGAGTTATACTTTATAACAAAGCGCGTATATCTTGGTGATCATTCTTTTGGTCCATGGCAGTTAGATCTTGGAACTTGAACCTATGTTTTGGACCATGGCGTCTCGTCAATTGTGCTGATCCACAGTTTTTGGGTTCATGGTATTGAAATGTTGTGGTTTTGGACCATGGTATTGGGGAAGGCCTAGGGCTATAAAAGAGGAAGGAGATCTTGTGACAAATCACCATCTGGATTATTATTAAGGATCTGAAAAGTGTTAGAGCTGGTATATTGATGGTGATGCAGATATGGATCTGAAGGAAGGAGGGACTTTAGCACAAAAGGAAGGGCAAGGTCTTTTCATGGGTCATAATCCTTAAGCTTAATAATAGTATCTCTGTATGATTTTGATCTGCTTGATGTGGCGCTCGTCTGATCTATAAGTCTGATAATCTGGGTTATTTAGTGATTGAATATCTGGAAGAGTGTATTGTTCTTTATAGATCTGTACGCAGGTTCAGTGAAGCGAAGGCGCGTATACACGCTGCTTCGGTGAAGTAAAGGCGCGTATACGCAGGTTGTTCCATACGCAGAGGCGTATGCACGCAAGTTTCAGACTGTTAAAATTGCGTATATGCTTTAAGTTGTGATCTGGCTATTTCTGCTTATTGTTGTTGGGTTTTTGGGTTCTGTTTCTGCTATATGGTTTCTGGTACAGTTTTCTGTGTACAGCTGTCAGAGGAGTATCTACTTGTTTCAGATCTAGTTGGTGGAAAGGAGATTGGTTGATTCTTGATGATTGTGGATCCAGTTTGAAAATTGATGAAAAGTGGTCCCTGGAAGAAAGAGAAGGTTGTAGCCTTCTGTAGGCCAGCACCTACGTACTAGTATCTTGGCTAGTGCAAAAGCAAAGGGGGTTGTAGCTCCCTTCCAGGAAAGCTCGAAAACGAGAGAGAGTTGTAGCTCTCTGCAGGTTGCAACCTGCGTACTGGTAAAGGACTACACGAGTACATTGTAAACAGAAGTTTCTAATTTAAAGAAAGATAGAGACGAATTGCAGCAGGTGGTTTTCACCCACATTGGGTTTCCACCTTATATCTGGTGTTTCTGTGTGTGATTATCTTTCTGCTCGGTTTTACTGTCTCTGGATACTGTTATTTGATTCTGCATCACTGACTAACAATCATCATCTGAAGGATTAAGTAAAGTAAAAGCATGTTCTGTATACGCGGGTTTCCTTCTTAATAATCGCGTACATACGCTGGTTTATTAAATTAAAGTAGCGTACAACAGTTGTTTTGAAAAAGAATAATTATCCTGATAATACTGATTCACCCCCCCCTCTCAGTATTATTTTCAACAATAAGTACAAGTGGAGTGCCATTCATTTAAATCATACAAGGAACTGAACCAAGATGAGTTCAACCAAGCAAGAAGAGTGAAATTATAGGAGAACGAGCTTAGTAAGGTTTGCTGACCAAAGGAGGAAGAGGAAAATTTGCCAAGGAATAACCAAAGTGTGGGCGACCGAGTTTCCATGAACTGGGTTTCCTTAGATAGTGCGTTTTCATAGACTGGTTTTCCACAGGTGGTGTGTTTCCACAGATTGGGTTTCTACACACTGGGTATATGCCACATTTCCATATGTAAGGGTCGAACACTTGGGAAAGTTTTTATAGTAGAATTTTGGGGGTTCTTTGTAAGTGTACCGACATAAGGTTGGCAACATTTGTGGGCAAATTTAGTTGTTTGCACTGCGTAAGGATGTGGCACGTATGTTGTCACCTTTCAATGGCAGCGCACGACATAAGGCTGGGTGGCTTATTGTATGATTATTTGTATTTTTAAAGATTATAATAGTTTGGGGTAGGCTTTTTTTGGGGAGTTGCCCCTTCCATGTAAATCTTGTGTACATTTTTTGATTGCTATGTTTATGTATTTCCATTGTGTATGTAAATGATGTTAATGCTAATTTCCTCTGAATTATTGAAGAAAGTAACACTTAACAAAAAATAATCGAAGTGTTGGTAAGGCATTGTTTGAAAACTTAAGTAGTGAAAAGCGAAAAAATTAGTGAGTGTCGCACGAGTTGTCGGTTAACAGGGTTGGCAAGTTACCTTAATATCTGGGGCCATGACAATATCTATCTCATAATCATCTTTGCCTATAACCTAGCATTTCATATAATGACTAACCCAAAAGTAACTTAGCAACAATTTCTCACCACTAAATTTTTGTTCATAGCCCTTCCCAATGAGCATCTACAACCCTCTTTAAAAGAAAATCATGCACACTTTTGGGCCATGGAGGTGGTATGATCTTCTCTTTATTTTCTTAGTTAATATTATGTTTTTCAAGAATTTTATCTTTAGTTTGCAATAATTCAGGAAGGAAAGGGTAATGAAAGTCAGTTAATGGTATTGTCCTTAATTCAAGTATTTTAGATAACACAGAGATTTCATTTAAGTAAATTGGTCTGCCGAATGATCCAATTAAAAATTTTTATTCCCACAGACGAATGCAGAGGGTTTAAGCATGAACATGCCATTACCTTATTTATGGTAAAGTCAGATCAACTCACACGCATGATCGAGAAGGATAGTTGAAGGAGATTCAAGGATCTTATAGTTAGGATAAAGAATAACTCCATTATTAGTATT
>APFE031686510.1:20935-45924 GCA_000404065.3 Pinus taeda
GCTCCAAGGGCTTGGTACTACCGGTTGGACAAATATCTTCATCAACAAGGCTTTTCAAAAGGATCAGCAGATAGCAATCTTTATGTCAAAATAGAAAATAACAAATTGCTAATACTTGTTGTGTATGTAGATGACATTATATTTGGGAGCAATGAAGAAGCTATGAGTCAAAGCTTTGCCTTGGTGATGCAAAAAGAATTCGAAATGTCTTTTCTTGGAGAACTGACATACTTTCTTGGATTGCAAATCCAACAGAATGAAGGCGGTATCTTCTTATCTCAAACCAAGTACCTCAAGCAGATTCTGAAGAAGTATGGCATGGAAGATGTGAAACCAGTATGTACCCCCATGGTTACAGGATGCAGTCTTAGTGCAAATGATGAATCAGTAGCCGTACATCCCAACCTACAGATCTATGATTGGAAGTCTACTTTACTTGACAGGTACCCGACCGGACATCATGCATGCAGTAGGAATAGTTGGACGATTTCAGGCAAATCCAAAGGAGACTCATCTTCAGGCAGTGAAGAGAATTTCAAATATCTTCAAGGGACACAAAATTATGGCTTATGGTATCCTAGAGATACAGATCTCACACTTCATGCTTATACAGATGCAGATTGGGCCGGAAGCGTGGATGACAGGAAGATCACAAGTGGTGGAGCATTCTTTATGGGTTCCAGATTAGTTTAGTATCCTGGTTCAGCAAGAAACAGAGTTCGATTGCCTTATCTACAGCTAAAGCAGAATATGTGGCAGCTGCATCTTGCTGCACTCAACTCCTTTGGATGATGCGGACCCTGCAGGATTTTCAAATCACTTGTACACCACCTATCCCCATCTTATGTGATAATACAAGTGCAATCAGCATTTCAAAAAATCCTGTCATGCATTCAAAGACCAAGCACATACCGATCAAGTATCACTTTCTTCGGGAACAAGTGTTGGAACAAAAGGTCAAATTGGAGTATGTTCCTTCTAAGGAACAAGTTGCTGACATTTTCACCAAACCTCTGCCCAGGGAGACTTTTGAATATCTCAGACAGAAGCTGGGATTATGAATATATCATCTTGCTGTTAAATCTTTAGAGAAAATTGGGTGTACGCGTGTTGGATAAGGAATATCTGCGTACATACGCCGGTCGGTACAGAGACAGTCGCGTATATTAAGGTCTGTTGGATATCAGAAGGAACAAACTCTGGTTGAAGATATTTTGATAAGGGTCTGACAGAGACCATCCGGCACAGGTTCAGGGGGAGCAGATAATCTTCTAATTATGCATTGTTGGCATTGGTTTAGAAGCTTTTGGTTCTAGTCCATCGCTGCTATTGATTTCAGATAGAAGAAAGGCAGAAGGAAAACAGAAGGACATATTGGTTGCTGATCTGAATGCTCACTATCAATTGCTACTGCTTGTTGATGATTTTCAATAATTCGTCTCTATGTCATATATCTCTTTCTTATATGGTGTCAAGGTCATGTAACGGCCTATATTAGTTTCCCCACTATGCCTGGGATGAAGATGTAATATTTGGTCATCATATGGAATTTTCTGATGTATTCCACTTGGTTGGATGGATGATCCCCACTTGGTTGGGTGATGGATGTATGTACTAAGTCTTCTGGTGATAGGAAGGTCTTGTATTCCTCTTCAAGAACATATTTTTCTTCTTGCAGATCTTGCCTACAGTCAGGGGGAGCATGGTCAGCACAGAAAATTTCAGCATATACTCAGGGGGAGCACAACTCTTTGCCCTTGATGACAAAGGGGGAGAATGATCTTGGATCTTGGTGTTGCCATCAAGTCCAAAGGGGGAGATTGTTGGCATTATGGCACAGGTTTGGAGCTATGGCACAGGTGTTGTCCTTGATGGCAACCCTCTCTGATAACAGATCTCAGTTCAGGCACTCAGAAAGTAGAAAAAGTCATATACGCATGTTCATCTAGACAAATACGCGTATACACGCGGGTTATACATTACAAAAGCGCATATATGTTGGTGATCATTCTTTTGGTCCATGGCAGTTAGATCTTGGAACTTGAACCTATGTTTTGGGCCATGGCGTCTCGTCAATTGTGCCGATCCACAGTTTTTGGGTTCATGGTATTGAAATGTTGTGGTTTTGGACCATGGTATTGGGGAAGGCCTAGGGCTATAAAAGAGGAAGGAGATCTTGTGACAAATCATCATCTGGATTATTATTAAGGATCTGAAAAGTGTTAGAGCTGGTATATTGATGGTGATGCAGATCTGGATCTGAAGGAAGGAGGGACTTTAGCACAAAAGGAAGGGCAAGGTCTTTTCATGGGTCATAATCCTTAAGCTTAATGATAGTATCTCTGTATGATTTTGATCTGCTTGATGTGGTGCTCGTCTGATCTATAAGTCTGATAATCTGGGTTATTTAGTGATTGAATATCTGGAAGAGTGTATTGTTCTTTATAGATCTGTACGCAGGTTCAGTGAAGCGAAGGCGCGTATACACGCTGCTTCGGTGAAGTAAAGGCGCGTATACGCAGGTTGTTCCATACGCAGAGGCGTATGCACGCAAGTTTCAGACTGTTAAAATTGCGTATATGCTTTAAGTTGTGATCTGGCTGTTTCTGCTTATTGCTGCTGGGTTTTGGGTTCTGTTTCTGCTATATGGTTTCTGGTATAGTTTTCTGTGTACAGCTGTCAGAGGAGTATCTACTTGTTTCAGATCTAGTTGGTGAAAGGAGATTGGTTGATATTTGATGTTCATGGATCCAGTTTGAAAATTGATGAAAAGTGGTCCCTGGAAGAAAGAGAAGGTTGTAGCCTTCTGTAGGCCAGCATCTACGTACTAGTATCTTGGCTAGTACAAGAGCTAAGGGGGTTGTTGCTCCCTTCCAGGAGAGATGGAGAACGAGAGAGAGTTGTAGCTCTCTGCAGGTTGCAGCCTGCGTACTGGTAAAAAGACTGCACCAGTACATTGTAAAAGAAGTTTTCTAATTTAAAAGGAAGATAGAGACGAATTGCAGCAGGTGGTTTTCACCCACATTGGGTTTCCACCTTATATCTTGTGTTCTTGTGTCTGATTGTCTTTCTGCTCTACTGTCTCTGGATACTGTTATTGGATTCTGCATCACTGACTAACAATCATCATCAGAAAGATTAAGTAAAATAAAAGCATGTTCTGTATACGTGGGTTTTCTTCTGCATAGCTGCGTACATACGCAAGTTTATTAAATTTAAGTAGCGTATATCAGTTGTCTTTGAAAAAGAATAATTATCCTGATAATACTGATTCACCCCCCCCCCCTCTCAGTATTATTTTCAACAATAGATAGTAGTACCATATGTAATTTGAATCCCCTACGATATCAATCGCATTTAGATTTCGCCTTTCAACTTAGAAATACTTTCACAAAAAGCAATAGTGCATATCCTATCAAAGTACTCTTCATTAAAATTCAAAATTCGGGTCCAGTCTTCATAAAAATATATATATATCGGAAGCACAGTAGTGCAACTCTCGATCCAAGTCTTAATACATAAATTTAGGACCCTTTCTAAAAACATGAAAGGGTCTATAAATACTATCTAAACTAAGTAACTATGAAATAAAAATGCTATGAGCTGGTATAACCAAATCATAAATATATGAAAATATTCCTGAAATAGACATGCTTGTAATTGGTAAGAATGATTCATTGTTTCGGTCGACTATTCTTTGGCTTGAGCTGGCATATAGTGAGCATCGGCTGCAGTTCTAGAGGGTGACTCATAAGTGAATGTAGTTGTGCAGTATATGTGGCATCAGTAATTTCAGGAATCATGTAACCGATTGCATCGGTTAGGCATTTGATTGCTATCCTTTGACTATATGGTTTTACAAGGAAGAACGAAAAGGTTTCCCATGTTAAAGTTTGGATGCCCATGATTAATCTCTCCCTCTTTTCTAACTCCTGTTTCCATGTCTGCTCCAATTCTTTGACTGATGGTAATTTCCCTAGAGTGCATTCTGAGATTAAATTTGACAAATATAGAGTATCATTAATCAATTCCACTAGATTACCAGTCACCAATCTACATCTTGATGTTGCCCTTTCTTCCTTCATCAGTTGAGTTTGCCACTCAAGGAACAGGATTTCCTTGTGTGATTCTAGAATTTGAGGCAGATTTGCGGCTTGTCCTTCCTTGATTTCTTGCCAGGAAAGAAACTCTGTTAGTGTTTCATCTACCTGCTCCGACTTTTGTCTGTCTTCAACCGACTTATCAATCATAGACAATGAAATTTCACAAAAGGGAAGAACAAGAGAAATACTATTACATAACAAGTTCAACTAAGTAGATAATGCTTTAGTTATTTGGAGAGCTTCTGATTTGAATTCATCAACTTGAGGAAATTTTTTGAACCTTTCTATTTGTAATGACAGTTGAGCAATCTGTTCATCTTTTGTTTTTCTCAACTGTTCATTCCTTGTCTTTAGCTTGGCTAATGCTTGGGATAGCTCCTTTTGCTTTTGAACTACATGTTGATCTATCCACTGTTTCTCTTTGAGTAGTTTCTCGTTTAATTGGTTGTTTGACTACTGTTGTGCTGCCAATTGCTGCTTTAACTTCTTTATCCTTTGTTGTTTTTCATGTACCTATGTCTCTAGTGAGATGATCGCTTGATCCTTTTCTTTAAGAAAATTGCTGACTTCTGATGCCTTGTCCATAGGAGCTGTTGTATATGCACCAGCATACTGAGAGAGTTTAGTAAGGTCTTCGGAAGGGTTTACTTCCTCTCTCCATACCACATTAGTTACTTCCATCTGTACAGGCAAAAGAGAAGATTGATCAAGTTTTCTCTTTTTCCTTTGCCTCTTTATCACAACCCTATGCTTAGGACTGTAAAAGACATCCAAAGGTGGTATTTCTTCTATATTCAGAACAATTTCATCGGATGGGTCCTTTGGAATCATCTCTACATCCTTTTGAGTCATGGGTGGGCTGCTGGTTCCTTCATTGGGAACCCTATTAGTTGTTGTATTCTGACCAGTTGTTACTTCAGGCGTGCTAAATCCTTGTATACTTTTAGTATTACTTGTGATTGAGTCAAACTGTTGCCATTCTTTGAGTAACTTAGGATCAATATGAATGTCTGTATTAATAAGTTCACTGCCCTTTTCTTGTTCTTTCTCCTGCTCTGCTGTTTTTTTTCTTTCTCAGGAACTTTTTCCACTGCAGGAGCTTTGTCAACAGTTTACTGTTCAATTTCACTTGACTGGACTGTCGGGGTTGTGGCTAATAGGTCTAGAGGCAGAGTTCGCAACCTCTGGTCTCTAAGCCTATTAAATGTTTATAATCCTTCATCTTCATACCTGATCCTGGCCAATGCTTTAACATGAAATAATGATTCAGCTGAAGAAAATAGATCATCGAAGTTATCCTTTTCATGAGATGTGACGTTATAAGCAACCTGTCTCAGGTCATATTTCCTGTTAGGAATTGTGGCAAGATTCAACATTTGAATATTTTTTGCCTCTTTCTTAGCATGCTTGTAGTCATGTAAAGTGTAAATGCCACAACGCAAGGGAAATGTAGGCCACATGTGTTTCTTTGAATCCTTAAGGGTTTTGGATGTCCCTTCTATTGTTATTTGATAAGCCAATTCCCAAGCTAATAATTTAGCAGGGACATACAAGGGGAGAACATGGGGTTTAGTAAGGCTACCAAAAAGCCTTATACAGGTAAATGTTTCTTCCCCTAACCAATTACCTACTGTAGTCAAATCAATCCCTGCTTCCTGGGAAATCCTAGGGGCAAGCTTATTGAAAATAGAATAATACACAGGCAAAATAAAACCATTGCAAATTTTATACAAATGATTTTTGTAGTGAGCCTTCCATAACTGATGATGATAAATATGAATTGGGTTTGTGTCTTGGGGAGTCCATCTCCATCTGAGTACTGGATATTTAGAATTAAAGCAAATAGTGTCCATAATATAAGCACTATAATAGAAAGAGGGAATGGTCCTGGTAGTTTTACGTGCATTTGTCCTGTACTCTAGAATTGTTGTGGCTAGTTTATCAGACAAAATATTTGCCCAATCCATCACATAGCCATTGATTGTAGCTTCCATTAGGGGTACCATTTCTATGATGAAATTGGTCGAATCATGTATTCCCCACATCCTACACATCATAGCCCTAGCATAACAATAAGGGGAAGCCAAAGATTCAACAGAGTACTTACCCGATGACTCATGCTTGTGCTTTTTGGGGAAATGTCTCCATTGCTTTATCGGGGTTGACTCTGAATCGTTCTCTTTTGCAAATGCCTCCAAGAACACCTTGTTGTATCACTTCTCAAGTTGAGGTAAGTGATACATTTTCCTGAGATCCTCCGGCTGAAATGAGCCGAATATCCTCCCATTAGCTGTGCAAAATGTTTTGTCTGAGACTGGAATTTCCTCTACCACCCATCTCACTACGTCAATATATGGCAGGATTTTATCTTGCACTGCTATCCTGTGAAGATAGGAACAAGCCAATTCTTTAAGAGTTCCTTTCGATTTGTCAGTTGAATCGGTTGTGGCTTCCTCTGATAATTCCTCAGGCTCCTATGCTTCTATCAGATTGTAAATGCTCTCCTAGCTTGTGTTTCCTAGACCAAGGCACGTTGTATCTGAAATTAATCCTTTTTTGCTTGGTTCGAGATATTTGACTGCAGGAGTTGTTGTTGCAGGCTTCTTTGATTTCTTCCCCATTTTCTCCGGATTTCTGGTTTTGGAGGAATTCTGCACAAACAGTTTCAAACCGTGATACATAAAAATGTTGTTGCAAGCCAATATGATAATGAATAGAACTACGTTGATTGGCATAGAATAAAATATAGTTAAGGATTACCATGGATGAAATCCTTTGAAAGACCCATCCTTAACTGCAATATTGAATAGTCGTTTAAACTATCAATCGTAGTAAATAACATCATAAATGCCCATCATGTTGTTTATATACCGAATGATTGTTTCAAACGTGCCTTCGATTTTATTAATTGGTGATCAACAGAGTGTCAAAGGGAAGGCTTTTAAAACTTGCTTTAAATATCTCTGATCACCGAAAGGTGATACAATATAATGCATGCAAACTTCCTTAAATGTATATTTTATTTTTCAAGATGTGTGCCCAATTAATAGATCACAGTCGGGATTTTTCATGGTCTCTCATATCTTTATCATGTGACTCCATCGAATGTTGATTGTCGATTGCGATTAGCTTTATTGCATCGAGATTTTTTGGTTAGGCTTCTTTATATGTTCCTTTATTATTGACACAACCGATTTGCCGATTCCGATTTGTTTTATCGCATCAGAGGAATTGAGGGGTTTTGCTTTATTGTGTGTCGTCATTTGTTTTCCTCGATTTTCCGATAGCGATTACCTTTTCGGGTCGGGGGATTGGGTGATGTTGTATTTTGTGTGTTTCCTTTGATATTGCGATATGTGATCTCTGATCGCTTTATCCCAATATAGAATGATTTTTTTAATTTTATAAATAAACACTTTATTTCTTATTTAAAAGGTTTGTATAAAATGATTTATTTACATCGGGGCTTTAACAAGGATTTGTCCTATGATGAGGTCCATATCATTTTACTCACACATTTAATTAAATTTATATTTTTTTTAGGGACCCATTTCATATTAAGATTTTGTATAAAAATTTGTATGAAATGGGGGGGTTTTTGTACAGCACAACAATTAGCGATTCATAGGAAGAAACAATTATCTCTAAGAAAATAATATAATACTTTAAGTTTCTCAATCTGAAATCCTTAATAGATAGAGAAAATCTAATATAACTAGGTAATCATAAATTCTGAATATAATTAGGACTATTTTTTCTATTTCTCTCTTATCTCAAAATTAAATACATTCTAAGTTTTAAGTAAATCTTACTTGGTTGATAATGATAAAACAAAAGACTTCATCAACTTAGCTTGTATAATGACTCCTTTGTCATGGGTGGAGCCTCTGCTGCCAACAAATGTTCATAGTCTTGGAAGGGTTACCTTTTAACCATTTAATCATTCATTGTCCCATTCATTTCAGAGTATAATTTAAAAGAATGAATCCAAAATATCTGTTTCCAAATTTTTTGTATTGCATTTTCTTTCTTCCTTATTTCTTTATTTTTAAAGACAAAAAGCCATTGTCCTGGTTTGGTGGCCAACTGTTGACAATGCCATTCACTGGTTGTAGTTTAACTGAACAAGCTGGCTCGTGATGAGACCCCTTGTCTTATAATTATAAGCCATTACCCTATTTTGGTATGCAGTGTTGGTAATGTCAGTTGAACTATTCCCTATGATCATGGTAAGCAAGCTTGTAATAAGACCTCTTATCTTTTATATCAAATATAATTTAGAATTACACTCTGAAAAATTAAAAACTTTGATGGATGGGATGAACAATTTTCTCCTTAAGAGAACATAGATGACATTTTTAAGAGTTGAAGATGCTAAGATTGAATCAATATTTGTTTTGTATTTATAACCGTTTTTAGTTTTCTAAAACTTTAGAATGATTTACAGTATTTCTAAGTTTTGAGAAGATTTCACAAAAAGAAACTGGGGTTTTCAGAATCTAATAATACCTAATTTCCTAGAATTTTCCTTTTCCTTCAAGGCTTCCATTTCTTAAAAGTAAATATTGAAACTATTTTCTTTTGAGAAACTTATTCAATATAGTAAAGACCAATGGAAGGCTATTCACAACGTTATTTCCTAAGAGAAAAATAACTAATTATTCACACAAATCCTGCTGAAAATTGAATATTTACAAAGGGAGAAGGGGTTACCTCCTCAATTGAAGAATTTTTTCAAAATAAGCCCATTAACAGGAAGAGAGTCTCTCTTTCCTGATAGATCTTGCAATATGAATGTAGAAGGGCCTATCTTCTAGCTGATTTGTAATGGTCCAAGCCACATTTTCTGAAACTTAATGTGTTTTCCTTTATCCTCATGGACTTTGTCCAACTTCAAAACTAGATCACCAACTTGTAAATGTTTTGAGCCGGTTGAAGTTGTATCAAAAGAAGACTTGACAATTTGTTGATGTTTTGCATGTGTAATTTAGGCTTTCTCCCTTTCTTCCTCTAGTTTCAAGATCTGATCATGTCTCAATTGAATAGAAGATGAGGGACTTTGTTCAATAAACGACACTAAGGCTAGTGATGGAAGTACTAAATTTGTTGGTATGACAGCTTCCTTTCCATACACTAGGTTAAATGGAGAAGTGCTTATTGAGGCCTTCTATGTTATTCGGTCTACCCATAGTGCAAATATCAAAGCCTTATGCCAGTTTTTATGATTATGCTCAATAGTTCTCTTAATGATTTTAATAAGATTTTTATTGGTAGATTATGCTAAACCATTACCCTGAGGGTAGTAGTTCGCAAAATATTTCAATTTGAATCCTCTTTTGGTAGAAAATTCAAGTATAGAATTACCAAAGAAGTAAGATGCATTATAAAAAATAAGAGTGTTTGGAACACCAAACCTGGTAATAATGAACTAATCTATGAATTCAATGATTGCCTCAGAGTTTGTTGTCTTCAAATAATTTCTTCCACCCACTTAGTAAAGTAATTGGTAGCTGTAAGGATATACCTATGCTGTTTGGATGAATGTGGAGTGATTTCTCCAATGATATCCAATCCCCATTGTTCCAAAGGTTGTTCAATGTTGACTGGTTGCAAAGGAAAAGTTGGTTTCCTTTGTCTTCCACTGGTAGTTTGACATATTTGGCATTTCCTTACATATTCATGAGTATCTCTAAACAAGGTGGGCCAACAATATCCAACATGAATGATTTTGTGGGCTGTTGTATCAGCTCCAAAATGTCCTCTTGCTGGACCATCATGTAGCTCCTGCAAAACCTTTTGCGCTTCAGGTTTTTCTAAGCATCTTAAAAAAATTGAATCATAATTCCATCTAAACAACACATCATCAATAATCATGAAGTTTTTTGCTTTCATTCTTATGGCATGCTTGTTTTTATAGGAAAGATTAGAAGGAGCATATCTGTTTTTCAAATAGAATATCAAATCTGTATATTGGGATTCAGGATTAGTGGTACTTATCTGATTGATTTCTTTAGAATCGTTTGTACCTTCATGTTCCTGAATATTAGAATCTCTTACTAACAACCTGCAAAAACCTTGGCCTTTGACAATCTTTGCTGGTTTAATTTCCAAGTAGTATTATTGTAATGTTGTGACCCAATTTGCCCTTTTTTCTCCCAATTCCCTTTGAACTAGTAACTGTCTTATTGCTAAAAAAGGGACTATAACTTTAGTGCGAGCCTTTAAGAGAAAGGGTCTGTAGTGTTTAATGGCTTTGTATACAACAAAGGCTTGTTTTACAACTTCAGAGTAATTAAGTTTAGCACCTTGAAGGTTTGAACTATAAAATGAAATTGGTGCTTCCAAGTTTTGATCGTTGATTTGTGTCAGCACTACTGCGTAAGATGAATCAGATGCAAGAGTATATAAAATGAAATGATTTGAAAAATTAGGAGTGCTTAAAGCAGGGGCATTTATGATTGATTATTTGATGGAATCAAATGCCTCTTTCTCTATAAGCCCCCATTTAAACACTGAATCTTTCTTAATCATGGTTTGTAATGGCAAAACGATCTATAAGAAATCTGGAACAAATTTATTTACAAAGTTAATTTGACCTAAAAATGATTGCATTGATTTTTTATTATGTGGAAATGGAATTTCAGAAATCTCTTTAATTCTATCTAGATCAATATAAATACCATCCTTTGAAACAATGATTCCCAAGAGTTTACCTTGGTCAAGAGTGAAAAAGGATTTCTTAGGATTGAGTGAAATGCCATACCTTTTGCAGCGTTCAAAGATCTGTTTCAAATCATGCAAATGACTTGATCTTTTCTTAGAGAAAATAGTAATGTCATCTAAATAGACAACTATTGATTTATTGATTAGACCTTTGAATGTTATGTCCATCGCTCTTTGGAACGTAGCTCCAGCATTAATTAACTCGAAAGGCATTTTTTGATAGGCATAAGTTACCCACTTGGTTCTGAAAGTAGTATTAAGTCTATCATCGGGGTGCACCAAGATTTGGTTATACTCTGAAAAACCATCTAAGAAGGACATTAAGTCAGAGCCAACTACTGAATGGAGAGCTTTCTCCATTGTTGGTAGAGGGAAGTTATTCTTTTGACTTTCTTTGTTAAGATTTAGGAAATCAATACAAATTCTAATGTCACCATTTTTCTTCCTTACTGGCACCATGTTGGACACCCAATTTGAATGTCTAATAGGAAAAATTATCTTGGCCTTCAAGAGTTTGTTTAATTCAACTTTTATTTGACTCTCTAAGTTAGGATGAATCTTCCTTAATTTCTGTTGTACTAGTTTTTGCTCAGAAAGCAATGGAATTGTATGTTGTATGATAGATGTATCATACGTTTTCATATCATCATATTTCCAAGCGAATACTTTTATATCTATGTAATAATCTAATGAATGCAATTTTTTCTTCTGAAGAAAGTCCTAATCCTAAATTGATGTTTTGTTTAAACTTGTTTAAACTTGTTTAAACTTGTCTTTGATGTCGTAAAGATCTTCAAGTTTGACCATTGGTTTGGGTATTGAGTTTTCTTGAAGCTTTTATTTTATTTGAAGATCATGCTCACTTTCATCAATAATTTGATCATCATAGGACTTATCGGAAGTTAAGAAATTTAAAATGTCATCATCATGATTGAACACTCGCCAGTTAGTGACATTATCAAGAATCGATGGTCTAAAAATTAACTCTACTGAAAATCTATCGGGACTGTAATCTTCGGATGGAAGGAGCTTAGAAGCAACATTGGCTAGTAAATCTGCTACTGCATTCTGGGATCTAGGGATGGGAGAAATATTGAATGCTAAAAAATGAGATATAAGGTCTTGTACCAAGGATTGATAATGTTTAAGGTGACTAGAAAGGCAATGTATAATATTTTTGACTTGTCTTATAACAATTTCAGAGTCACCGAACACTTTTAGATATTGAACTTTAAGACCAATTGCTTTATAAATTCCTTGAATCAAGGCTTCATATTCCGTAGTTATGTTTTATGCACTCAAATTCTAATCTGCATGATAACATGGTCTTTTCTCCCCCAGGGCTAACTAAAATACATCCTACTCCTGCACCTTCATTAGATTTAGACCCATCAAAATATAATGACCAAAACAAAGATTTATCTACAATTTTATTTATAGATTCCTCAATAATTTTAACACACCTTGATGTATCTGTTTGAGAAAAAATTTCAATTTGAGATGTGAAACTATTAACTGAGAAAGGTGATGATTGAGTAGTAAAATTGCCAAAGAATGATTTAGATGAATAATTACCCAGAATGTTGTTGTTGAATGCTATTGGTTGGTTTTCTTGTTCAAACTCAATGATAGCATAAGTCATATGTTTCTCCTGATCAATCTTTATCTAATTTGGCTTTCCTTCATAAGGTAGCCACATATGAGACCAATCGGTGGAAATATAACCATGAAGTTTCTCAGACCAATTTCTACTCAAAAATCAAACCATAGAATTCAGGAATATCAATGATTAAAATATCAATTCTCTGACTCACCCTTGGATCAACTGATAACCTAATGGTAACTGAGTTGATTTCTCCTAATACCTGGACCTTAGTTCTATCCAACTAGACAATATGGACTGCAGACTTTTGGGGTTCAATGTTTAGTTTGGAACAAACTGAAGTTGGCATTATATTCGAGGAAGCCCCTGAGTCAATCAAACAGTTGTGTAGATTTCTATTATAGATCTCGTAGGTTAAGTGAAAAGGAGGAGTATGGGAATTTGATCTATCTCCGATTAGGACCGCATCTATAGCTTCTACTCTACCAGGAGGTGGTTTACCTGTTTCATTAGTAGCTTTGGACAATACAGCATTTGGAAGAGGAGAAGAAAGTACTGCATCTAACTCCTTAAGTAGCAACTTTTGTTGATGTTTGAGTTTACTAAGTTCAAACATGGTGATATTTTCCTTTGATGTCTTCAATAATGTTGTAGTCCATAGAGTCTGTAACTACTAATGTTTTAGCTATTGTAGGTGGATTTGAAGTTGATGGTTGTCTCTAAGAAGGTGTGGTTGCAGACTTCTTTATGGGAGTTTTCTCTTTTGTAGTGGTACCTGTGTTCCTTTTCTTTTGATTTACTTGAACAGGTTCAAGAGTGCTTTTACTTCTGGTAGTTACAGGGAAAGCTTCTTGTTCATTTTCTGTATCAGAATTAGGCAAAATGAAGTCCCACATCCCATGAAATTCTACAGTTACCTCTTCTTCTGGTTCTTCAAATGATAAGACTGCCTCTTCTTCTTCATCTTCTTCGGGGTCTGAGTCTGCTTTGGATATAACATTCGAAGGTTTTGATTCTGGCTTTTTAAAGTTTCTAAATAGTTTTTTAGTTGAGGTCTCAGCTACTTGCTTCTTTATTTCTATCATTTCATTTGACATAGTCTTGAGAACTTTTTGGAGACCTTCCATATCATATGGATCTTTAGCCATTTTCTTCTTTGAATCATCTTTGAAAGAAACTTTTTTAGATTTTCTATCTTCAAGAGCAGCTTTCTTTTCTAAGGCGATGATACGTTTTTCCACATCAATTGCCTCTTTCATATTTTTTGCTAAAGTAGGTTTTCCAGCTCTATCTACAAAGATAGCTATGTTTGAAGGTAAAGTTGTTATATGCCATTCACTTCTAACTTGTTCACTAGGCTTAGAGGCAGTTGGGATCTTATTCAAGAGTTTGTTAAACCTTGAATTGAATTCTTTTATAGGTTCTTTGGACTCTATCCTAAGATTTGAAATATCGTTGATTAATGTTGCTACAGATCTGTCATCACCGTATTTAGTCAAGAACTATTTTTGGAAAATATTCCAACTAGTAATGGATCCTGATGGTAAAGAAAAGTACCAAGACCCAACTGATCCTTGTAGGGTATAAGGGAAAAGCCTAACAACCACATCTTCTTTTGTAACTCCTTTTAAGTTAACTGACAGCATAAAGTTGTTAATTTGTTCATCTGCTGGTATACCTACATCTGGATTAAATTTTGGCAACCATTTTTTAGGATGTGCTGGCAATGGGTGCAAAGGTGCAGGCATAGTGACTGCACCTAGACTACTCCATGGGTTTTGTGCCATTTTCAAGCTACTAATAGATGATAACGTTGATGAAGTTCCAGATGGTTGGGAAGTAGATATTGTGGTTCCAGAAAGTTGAGAGGTCGATGTTGAAGTTCCAATTCCCTGTTGAATGAAAATTTGGAGTGGAGGAGTGGATGGTTAACTTTGCAATGGAGAAGATGAAATGGAGGATGATGATGAGAAAGTTTCACTGTCAGATCCTTCAGTTGTTTTCATTGCCCTTTTCCTTTTGGGCAAAGGTAACTCAGTAGGTTCAATACCAAGCTTTTCACTCTGAAGTCTGGTGAGGGGGTGAGAAGGAATGAATTGCAAAGTCACACTACCTTGAGATACCTTAGATTTCTGTGGTGATATTGAGAATCCTTGAAGTTTGTGGATAAGAGACTGTACTTCGAGAGATTTAGGACTTAATTTATCTGGGATATTTTGGGGTTGAGCAGTGGTAGTTGTTTCCTCTACTTCTCGCCTGGAGTTTCAGCGTGTAAAGGAGAAGTCGAAGGTGAGGTGGAGGGAGATTTACTCTCAGAATGGATTGTAGATTTGGATTTTCTTGCCATTCACAGTTCATGGCCCTCCTTCTAGCGCCAAAAATGTTGATGCCTCGAAAATCGCTGCATTGACATCAGGGAAAACCACCCGGTCCGGACCTTAAAGGCAGCTCCTTTTTAGTTTGGTGTGGTGGCTCCAACTGGATATAATGGGACTAGTTTCCCAATGATTTGTAAATAGGATGGATAAGTGATTGATTGTCTATTATCTAACGGTAATGATAGATGATTTTTCCTAATATGAAAAATATAAACAGCTAATCTATCCTAGAAAATCTCTGTTTTAGTGCAATTCTTGGTGATTATTATTGAAAAGTAGTCATGTAGATGACTCTACTTTTAAACAAAAATATTCATTCATATGATAATTAATTTGTTCAATTAGTTGAACAAAGTAATAATTAAAACATTATTGCACTATTATTCATATACCATTGACATAAATATGAATGAATAAGTAACAATCCTTAAACATTCAATAGTGACAAGCTAAAGGATTGTTATGAAAGCACATACATATATCAAATGATAGCAAAAAAGAATAAATATTGATTCATATAAAAGTATGAAACAAAGACATAGATAGTAGTACCATATGTAATTTGAATCCCCTCCGATATCAATCACATTCAAATTTCGCCTTTCAACTTAGAAATACTTTTACAAAAAGCAATAGTGGATATCTTATCAAAGTACTCTTCATTAAAATTCAGAATTCAAGTCCAGTCTTCATAAAAAATATATATGTCGGAAGCACAGTAGTGCAACTCCCGATCCAAGTCTTAATACAAAAATTTAGGACACTTTCTAAAAACATGAAAGGGTCTATAAATACTATCTAAACTAACTAACTATGAAATAAAAATGTTGTGAGCTGGTATAACCAAATCATTAATATATGAAAATATTCTCGAAATAGACATGCTTGCAGTTGGTAAGAATGATTCATTGTTTCGGCTAACTATTCTTTGGCTTGAGCTGGCATATGGTGAGTATCGGCTGCAGTTCTGGAGGGTGACTCATACGTGAATGTAGTTGTGTAGTATATGTGGCATTAGTAATTTCAGGAATCATGCAACCGATTACATCGGTTAGGCATTTGATTGCTGTCCTTTGACTATAGGGTTTCACAAGGAACAACCAAAAGGTTTCCCATGTTAGATGCCCGCGATTAATCTCTCCCTCTTTTCTAGCTCCTGTTTCCATGTCTACTCCAATTATTTGACTGATGGTAATTTCCCTGGAGTGCATTCTAAGATTAAATTTGATAAACACAGAGTATCATTAATCAATTCCACTAGATTACCAATCGTCGATCTAAATCTCGATGTTTCCCTTTCTGCCTTCATCAGTTGAGTTTGCCACTCAAGGAACATGATTTCCTTATGTGATTCCAAATTTGAGGCAAATTTGCAGCTTGTTCTTCGTTGATTTCTTTCCAGGAAAGAAACTCTGTTAGTGTTTCATCTGCCTACTCCAACTCTTGTCTGTCTTCAACCAACTTATCAATCATAGACGAGGAAATTTCATAGAAGGGAGGAACAAGAGAAATATTATTACATAACAAGTTAAACTGAGTGGATAATGCTTTAGTTATTTGGAGAGCTTCTCATTTGAATTCCTCGACTTGAGGAAATTTTTTGAACCTTTCTATTTGTAATGACAGTTGAGCAATCTGTTCATCTTTTGTTTTGCTCAACTGTTCATTCATTGTCTTTAGCTTGGCCAATGCTTGGGATAGCTCCTTTTGCTTTTGAAATGCATGTTGATCTATCCTCTGTTTCTCTTTGAGTAGTTTCTCGTTTAATTGGTTGTTTGACTGCTGTTGTGCTACCAACTACTGCTCTAACTACTCTATCCTCTGTTGTTTTTATTGACTTGGATTCCCTACACATCCTCAAAGAGTATTGAATGCCAAATAATTACTTAATCCTCCCATTCTTTCTTCCCAAGTGAAGACAATAATGTTGTGTCTATCATTCCCTCTCAATTGAGGAAGACATACCCAAATATCCTCTGACAAGGTACTTGTCCAAGTTCCTTTGTAATTGGGAACTTGTTATAACTCCCTCTTAGCTAGGGACTTGTCCATTCATCAAAAAAAATTTCTTCATGGGTCCTCTCGCTACTTGATCTCCTTCCTTCCTTTCATGTCATGTTTTGTTTGAACTTCTTCTTGGTAGGGCACCATCCATCGATCACTTTCCTTCCTGGTTTGTCATGTCATTGCTTCCTTTGTAGAAAGTGGCCTTCTTATCATATATCATGTTGACTTGTCATTTCATTATTCCTTGTCATCTTGTCAATGCTTTAGACTACTTTTCACATGGATTCTTCTTTGTACTTGCTTGTTCCCATGCTTTGATCTAGTAGCCCTTCATGACTTCATCCTGATATTTCTTCAACATTAAATGGTGCATTTGCTAGATGGCTTATTTATCATGACATCTTCGTAGAGTAGAATAATTTATCGACACGTTTCATATATCCAAGGCCTTCATAGGTTTCAAGGGTCCTTTGATCTTTTCCTTTATTTGTCAGAGTTGTCATCCCTTCTTTCAGGAGATATCTTCAAAGTATTTTATTAGACAGTGATTCTTTGTGATCATGGTGTTCTTCACATGCTTGAGCTCTTTCTTCACTTGCTTCTTCTTGGATATATTTGTCAAGCACCTTATGCTCTTTGTGGGAGCACTTCTTCATTGCTTGCTTCTAGTGCTAGTCAGCATTTCTTCTTCGCTAGATTCTTAGTCAACAATCTTATATTGCTTATATGAGTATTTCCTTTTGTTGACCTTCATTGAATTGTAGTACATGCCTTCGGGCATGTCATTGGTGAAAGAGTTTGTTTCATACTTGATCATGTCATATAACTATTCCCATGATTCAATAACATTATTATATATATTTATTATATATATTATTATATATATATATATTTATATATATTATATTATATTGACACGACTACTTTGATGCATACATACCTCATCTTGATTCTCCTTTGATCGTCTTAGCTTCATTTGGTTGTCCTTAGTGTGGACCTTCTTCTTCATCTTAGCTTACCTTCATATCATCCTTTTCTTGAATCCCATGAATGGGATTTCCAATGAGACATCTACTTTTGTTTATGAATCTTCTCTTTAAGATTCCATCATAGGATCTTGAAGACCCCTACCCTGCAAATGTTTTCTTTATTTTGATGATGGAGGTCTTCTAAGATTCTTAATCATGATCAATTTTATTTCATGTGGATGAGGTCAAATACTAGGTATGCTCCTTCTACATGAATATCTTGAGCTATATCTACCATGCTTCTATATTCTAGAATATATTTCTAACCATGCATTTCGTTATATTATAAATTCTCCTTCTATATGAGTATTTTGAACTCTATGTACATCATTCTTCTTTATTCTAGAAGATGTTTCTAGCCATGAAATTTTATTCTATTCCTACATGCTCCTATACTACTCACAACTTTGAAAGAAGACTTTAAGTAAAGAAGTAGGCTTAGTCATAGTAGAGATCCATAGGATCTTCCTTCTTTTACTTCTTTTCTTCTTATTTCACCTCTTGAGTCATGTGAGCTTCTTCCCTTTCTATTTTGTTTTTGTTGTCATTATTTAGTTTAGTACAATTCCTTTTGTAGTGTCCATATTATTGGAATCCATAGCATTGGATTTTGGACATATCTTTGTTGTTTGTTCTTCGTGGACCAATTTTTCCCTTTCTCTTGGCCTTGGTAGAAAATTCTTTCTCCTTTGATCCAAAATCCTCTTTTTCTTTGAGTCTTGTTTCCTCTATCTTGCATAGAGACTACATTTCACTTAGTGGAGCGGCTTCCTTCTTAGCATATATGATTGATGTGAAGTTTCCCCACTCCTCAGGTAGAACACTGAGTACTACAATTGTCATTTCTCTGTCAGACATGACTTCCCCTAGCTCTTGAAGTTGATCCCTCATATCATAGATCTTCATGAAGTAGGGATATATTCATTCCTTTGATATCTTCATCTTGTACAATTCATTTCATAGAGATATGACTTCTCTAGATGTGGTTACTGAGAATATCTCTACTAGATTGTCATAGATATCTTTGGATGTCTCTAACTTGGAGACATAAGGACTGAGAGAGTCTTTAATGGATTCTATTAGAATCATTTGGGCTCTTGTCTCATCCTTATTATTCTTGGCTAGGCCTTGAGTTTTTTCCTTAGCAGGAATAGTGACATTCCCTTTGATGTGTTTTAGGAGTTCATTTTCATTGAAAAGTAAATTAGTCCTCGTCTTCCATGTAAGAAAATTATTGGTTCCTACCAATTTGTTTCATTCCTTGCAAAAATACATCGATGTATATTCAAAAGGGGACATATACTTACTTGATATATTTTGAGATGTAGGAGATTTGCTTTCTTCTTGAAGACTTGATGGCTTTCCTTCGTTATATAGTAATGTTCTTCAAGTTGCTTTCTCCAAGTGAACTTGCTTGATGATGAGATTTTCTTGATGACTTGTAGCTTGATGTAAGTCCTTCTCTGATTTTGTCTTCTTGTATGTGCCTTTATGTAAGGCTCTTCTTGATTTGTAGTCTTCCTTGATGAAAGATAGATTGTGGACATTCTTTTCCTTGAAGTGATTGAGACTTCTTGGCTATATGCTTCAACTTTTGTAGATGTCCTTCCTTGATGAGTGTTCTTGAGATGCCCTTTCCTTAATGTTTCACCTTACCTCTGATACCATGTTGAAGAATCAAGGGAAATTAGGTGTGGTGTTATTATTCTTGCCTTGATAACAATTTGTGGAGTCTTTTTGCTTTTCCTTGTTAGCTTAATATTCTTATTCTTCTTATTAATGTAGGTGTGTGTACTTCATAAAACTTCTACCAAAAACATAAGAACAAGAACATAAGATGTTGGCTTTCTGCCAGGGCCAAAACCTCTCTTCTCTTGAAAGGAAAACCCTTTAGTAAGTTTCTATTATTGAAGATTCTTATTTATCAATGTCAAAACCTAGACCCTTGAATATAATGTCCTCCAAGCATAAGTCCGGTCCTTTCTCCTTTTTGTACTTTGTTCCCCAACACTTCCTTCTTTCGACACTTCATCCTCCTCCTTCTGGCACTTCATTCTTCTTTCAATAGTTGGTAAACATTTTTTCACTTGCTCTAGGTGAGATGCTTCTCTTCTATACTTAGATATATCCTTAACTTATGCAAACACAATTCTTCAAATGATATCCTTCTTGAGATGTAGGTGTAAACTAAAGTGATTGTACAATAGCCCTAGAATCTCTCACGTGTGGGAGATTTACTTGATGTTGTATACCCTTATCTCCTTCTCTTGAGTACCCTTCTTGAATGCTTGAGTAGGAGGCCTTGTAGGCCTAGATTTAACCCCAAACAATGAGGTATGGTTGATTGTTTGTTGTTATTGTCATAACTGCAGAGACAACCTTCCTTTCCTCGCACGTCTGGCTATAACTAGCCCTAGAACAATCCTCTTACACTCGATTATGTATCCTTCTTCTTCGCTACACTTGAAGACCTCTTCCTTGCCCTTCATTACCCTTTACTTGCCTCTTTACTTCACAATTTTTTAGAGATGTGAATGTGTTTTCTTTGCAGGAGTGGACAACCTCTATATATAGAGGACTGTGCCTCCTTTAGGCTGACTTGAAGGTCAACTTACTGTATTTTCTTCGAATGGATTTTTTGGTGGTGTTATATGCTTGGAGGAGACTTGAATTTGATTGGAGGGTTATTATTTGACTCTTATACAAACATATACATGGAGTAACATTCCCTTAAGGTATTCAACATTTTCTTTTGACCATTTGACTCACCTATAGCACTTTAACATGTGTTAGACCTATTTCAATGAGCAAGAAATTCATTAACATATATTATAAAAATAATATTTCTTTTCTTGAATAAATATAAATATGAAAAGTACATTTATGAAAACCGAACCTAGTTACATTTCCTTCAACACATGATACCTCGAAAGGAAGCAATCTCGATACAATGGGATGCAGAGAAAAGAGGGATACAGATAGCTACGAAGAAATGGTAATTGATACTCTTATGAAGACAAGTTATAAGGATTATGGTGTTGATTTACCAAATAGAAAGGAAGTATGGAATATCCTTTAGATTTGAGAGGGAGAAAATGAGTCTCCTTAAATAGGAGCAAGGATCTATTCCTTGGACAAGAGGGAATAGGGTTATCCTCTCTAGTCGAGAGGGAGTGATGTTGGACATCACATGTGAATTATCATCTTCGAGTGATGAAGAGGGAATGGTGGAGGATTGGAAAAGCATGTGTGGTTTCCTTGAGGAGATAAAATCCAAGAAAGGAAAGGTACTGAAACTCTTTGAGGATAGGATAGATACCCAAGAGAAGCATGGCTAAAGAGGGCCGATATTCTTTGAGGGCTCAGGATTGGACATCCAAGATAAGAGTAGTTCTAGGAGGACATATCTTGTGAACATCTAGATTGGGTATGTGCCTTATAGAGGTAGTGTGTTATCACACATAAAGCATCCCAACATAATGCTCTTGAATAAAGTTGAGCTAGTCAAGTTAGGCCTAAGTGACAATGTTGGTTATAATGATGATGCTTGCATTTTGGCTTATCAATCTGACTCTTCTTATGATAAATATTCAGTTTGAGAATTATGTTATACTAGTGGTACAATTATGAATACCTCACTAGTTAAGAGGGAGTGTTGGAAATGTAATTGGTTTTGGTCTTCATAATTGTTGTGTACTAATTTCAATATGTATCTTATGTAAAAAACAAATGAATAAAATAAAAAGCTATTATTTTAAAGCATGGGTTTCATGCTATTTATTCATGGTCTTCTAGGTAAAAGCATGTTCTTCATGATTAGACTTTGTTACATCATAATATTTATTGTCATGAGTCAAAGGAGTCAACATCATTTTTATATGACCCTTTTGGGTAATGTAATTGGTAAAAGAATTTACTTTGAGTCTAGAAAGTCCTGGAAACCTTGAAATTATAATTCAGTCCTAGAAGCTTCAAGGTTGTCTAAAGGAGGGAATTCGACCCCTTAGAAAGGCCATATAAAGGAGTAGTTCATCCTCATTTGGCACTCACTCATCAATAAGCTTGATCTAAAGTAAAAAAAATTGATTTATAGTTGAGAAGCAAGAAGAAAAGAAAAACGAAGGTCTAGAAGAAGAAGAAGAAGAAGACTTGTTTTTGGTATATTTCTATGTACATGTACGAAAGTATAGGGTTTCTACAACTAAGGAGGCCGAAATTGCAAATCCAAGTTATAGTAGGATGAAGTACAGTCTCTTGTTGCTAGAAGGAAGAATACTTTGTCTTAACCCTATTGACCTTGGCAAGAGCTGTCTTACTAATGGAAGGTCTCAAGAGGAAGCTGGATTAGGGTTTCTATAGCTACTATAGGGCTGAAGTTGCAGTTCAAAGGAAGAAATATTGTAGCTGGGAGATCAAAGTTGTAGTTTCAAGATGGTTAGTGCTAGAATAAGGAAGGACTTTTTGAAAGGGTTGACTTGGTACTTGGAGGAGGACTTGGTCTAGGGTTTGGGCCTTTGTTGTCTCATCTGAAGCAAATTATATAAGAAAAGAAGAGTTTTTCTAGGTTTTCCCCTTGGAGGGGTTTTGCCCTAACTTAGATCCTAATTTATGTGTCCTTTGTTGTTACTATTTCTGCTCTTGATATTTTTTTGATGAAAACATCTAAATAAATAACACAAGAAGACTAAATAAGTTCACAAGAAAATATTAAGGTTAAGTAAAATTGATATATTTAGTTTCCACTTTGAATTTTCCAACACTTGGAGTGGGTCTCGGGCCCAATTTTTTTTTCCCAGTCTCGTTGTGTTCTAGCAAGTTGTAGTTTTTTTTTTCTCCCTATTTGGCATCTTGGAGGGCCTCTGTGCCTAGAATTTAGTTTTTGTATTTTTTTAGATTTTTTTTTGGCATGCAAGCCAAGACTTCTTCTTGTCACGCTCGCGCGCCTTGATTTTTTTTTCTACACTTTGAGGCTTGGGGATTTGTTGATCTTAGGGTTTCATTCCCTTCTCCTTCAATGCTAGATGTTTGCTTTGTATCAGACTTGTTACAGTTCATGATCTCATACAAACTCAATGTGTCTACATAACGTAATTTTCATTCCTTATTCACCTAATAAAAATTACAAATTTTTTCTTTGGAAAAAAATTAGAGATCCAATGGAAAAGAAAAATGACCCAGTGGAAGCACAAAACAATTTTAATGAAAATTATGGTGAGTCTATTCAAAATGATGAATTTGGAGTACATGATAGTGTTGATTAATTTGAAGTTGTTCTTGGAAAACATGTTTAATTTTATAACTTGTCAATAAGTTATAGTTGTAATGTTTTGAGTCTGAGAGGTTACAAAAATAATAAATATCCATAAATTGTTGTTTTATGATAAATATTTTTATTATTATCTTTACCATTTGGTATAGTTGATCTTTTAACATTTATTTTTATGTTGGTCATTACTCGAGGGAAAATGGGGAAAATGGCCTTAGATATTTCCTTTATACATGAAATAGATAAAATTCTATAGAAACTTACTAGTTTTTTCTCCTTTTTAGTCAATTTTGCTTATAAAATTGTCTTTTTTAACATGCCAATTTAAGCAAAAAAAAATTCCAAAACATCTATTTTTAAACAATATTTACCTTTTAAATATACCTTTTTCTGGTTAAATGTTTAAAAATGGTGTTCTTAACTAAGAACTATTCACTTTTTTTTTTCTCACTTAAGAGTTCACAAGGCTCGAAGTTGATGCAACAATATTCATAGGCACAAATCCATTACAATAACATTTATCAAGGAATTATAGTTGGTTAATTAACTAGCAAGGATTTGAACCTGGGTGGGGAAGATAAAAATCTTTCAAACCACTCGAGATAACCTCAATTTAAAACTAAGAATTTTTTCTTTTTAAAGAACAAGTATAATTCTCCATTAAAACTCTCTGGATTGTAGGCCAGAACATGGTACGTATTCAAGCTATGTTTCTTTTTCAAGAATAAAAAAACTACACTAACATCTATTATATATTACACCCATTCTAGTTGCATCTATTATAAAGATATTCTCCTTATACAATTTCCAAAAACACCTAATATCTCCACATACTTACAATATATATACTACTATTTTAAACTTTCAAACTAGCTACATGTTCCCTTTTTCTGAATTGGCTTGGGATTATTCTTCATCCTTATTGGGATGAGGTGGAGTTTCTTAGTCTGAATTGGTACTCACACTGACGACATCTCCAACTTGATCCTCCATATTAAACTCCCTCTCCATCATATCCTTTGGTGCATTAACATGTTCCTCTATGTTTGAACCATTTTCTACCATAGCTAGTTCCTCCATTTGGAATGTAACATGTCAGCCACCAATTGGAGCATGTCCATTTGGATTCCAAGAGTCCAAGTTTATGTATTTCTAATTCGCTATGTGCCCACATCTCCTCTAGGACCATTCTCATCAGTTGAACTGATATGTTTGATGCATAATTCAGTGCACCTTCCTACTGGTCTTCCATGCTATTTGCAGCCTCAGGAGTATCATTTTTGGCTATGGTGGTCGCCCTACGCAATTCACTACTTGTTCTCCGGGTAAAAGTATGGAGTTGGGTTACACTTTTTGGTAAGGGAGGGTGTGCTTAGGTGAAAAATAGAGCTCGATCGAGACACTTTAAGCACTTGATCGAGTCACTTTTAAGTGCTTGTTCTAACTCCTTGAGTGCTAAAAAAATAACTCGATCGACAATTAAAAACAAACCCTCAATTGAGATTTTTTTTTAAATCAAAAATAGGAGCTCAAACAAGAATTATGGCTCCATCAAGTGTTAGAGCTCGTTCGAGCCCCTATTTTGTATTAAAAGGCATGAATACAGTCTACGCAAGTCATTTTTGTGTAGACTGCAACAAACAAGAGCTCGACTGAGACTTCTAGGGCTCAACCAAAGGTATTGAAGCTTGACTAAGGGATTCAACCATGGAGCAACCAAACCAACCTCGCCAACATTACTGCCAATGTCCCAAAGGCTCAAGCCAAGATAGATTTCCTATCCTTTTTGTCTTTTTTATTTAAGTTTTCTTGCAAAATTAAATAAATTATTTGGAAAGAAAAAAACTTACCATACAAAACCAATGAAAACCACCATGAAAA
>APFE031686510.1:47649-75252 GCA_000404065.3 Pinus taeda
AAATTAAAATTAAAATTATCAGCTGACCTTCAATCAAAATTATTCCTTTAACTATTTATCCTATCACATAGCTCTTCTTCTATCATCATTCAGATTGGTCCTGATGATGGATCCCTGTTGGGATTCGAAACATTGACAAATATGGTTTCTACTATGGATACTCCGAGACTAAGCTCAAAATAAATGAACCACAGATGCCTAAAATCCTTTAATATAACATATAATTATATATAACATATTAGATATAACATTTAACACATACACGCATATAAATAGAGCATTTAACATAACTATACTTATAGTTTAGAACATAACTATATAATTATATAACTATATCTATATTTAACTATTATAATTGTAGTATCACATAACTTTATTATAGTCTATATTATAATAAAAACTATTTAACATTTAACATAAATTTATTTGTCAAACATTATTTTTTTTTTCTGTTAAATATATATATTATATATAATATATATATATATATATATATATATATATATATAGATATACATGATTATAAATTATGTTAACATTACTTTAACCAACATTCATACCATAATTGTTATGTATGTTTTAAATAGTTATGTGGAGTGAAATTTGGTTGGACATAGAAATGCCATAATAAAAATGTTTCCTAATATATATATATTATATATATATATATATGGCATTTTTCTCTATGGGATTTCTATGTCCAAACAATGTTCACTCCAGCAAATGAGAGAGCATAATTTTTGTCCTCCTTCAACTAATTAAAAACTCAGACATTGCATTGTTAGCCGTCACCCAGATTCACAGTGTGGTTTTTATGGCATTCCCGATATTTCACTGTTTTGCCTACTCTGATGATACTCAAATCATAGTTGAACACCATGACATGGATTATGTTATATGAAGCCGAAGCCATCTCTATATACCTAAAATCCTTCTCTTCCCATTGGTTGGGAAGCCAAAGCCACTCTTTTGAAGCATCACTCGACAGGTACTCTGAATTTTTCCTTACGTAGGCTGCAGAAGGAGAGATGAGAAGGCTCACCACTATTACAAACCCCACAATTTCTAGCCATGGGATACTTCGAAGGAGCAAAGGTATTGACCTACCAAACTCACTTACCAATATCTTCTCCACACATTACTGTAATTGCCTTGTAGCAAAAGGATAACATAGTAGGAACCCACAAGGGGGTTACAAAATCTCAGGGATTTTAGTGATCACAATTTAAGTTTTTGTGTGTTAGTGCCCTTAATTTATCAGTAATGGAGGCGGGATCCAAAGAAAATAAGCATGTAAGATGCAGGAAAGGAGGCAACCCCAAAAGAAGTTAGTTTTTGAATCTTTGGAAGCAAGTCTTCAATTTTCAGCGGGAATATCCTCGAAGGTATCAGTCAATATCTCAGGAGGAAAATTGGTGGAAAGAATTGAGATCGACATGTGGCTTCTTAAGCTTTCAGCATTCCTTTGCACCAAAAGGTGCAATTGCTAGTTATATAACTATATATATAAGTTCAAGTTTCAATAATGCATCATTGATAGATACATTAAATCCATCATGAAAATTGCATTTAAAGTGAATAAAAGCATTTTAACTCTTTTCTAATTTGTACCATATTGTTTCATTATGTAGTGAGTTGTACCAGAAACATTGACTTCATGTGATTTCACCTAGTGCATGTCATGTTTCAAAGTCTAAAAACATTATAAGAACTTAAAGTCTATTGGAGTATTTGGCTGGCATGAAATTTTATTAGTTTTTCAAATAGGTTTATTTCAATTTTTTACATATATTTTTACATATTTATGCCCTATAAATAAAATGCATTTTTAAAAATGGGAAAAAATGTGAAGGTATATTTAATCACTTCTTTCGATTGTGTTTAAATGGAACTCAACACTTTCGTTGATAAATTATCAAAAAATGGACTCTAAAATTTAAGACTTTAGGCTAGATTATTCTATTTGAGTTTAGAAATGGTTTTCTTGTCAACATTGTTTCTAAGTGAACATTTGTTTCTTGAATTAGTTTATATGTATCATATGTAATAATTTTGTATTATATGCAATAGTTTAAGTGACAATTTATTTGTATTATTTTATATGTATTAAATATGAATTATATGTAATATGTAGAGCCAAATCCTATACCCCCCCCCAACCACAGGTTGTCAAATAGTGGGGGGATCTGCTATACATGGTCAGACTCGTGATAGATAATGTAGCCCAACCAGAGTGTGAGTTCCACTCATAGCTCCTAACTCTGACACTAGTCATATTGTTATAGGTAATGTTTCTGTCTCTGTTGACGATCATCTTACAAATAGTGGACCATATAACATGCCACATGTGCATTTTTAAATCCTCTTTAAACTTTATGTGTTTATGTCTTGAAATTGTCTTTAATTTTTAAATCATCTTCAACGGATGTGTTTGAATTTAATGTATATGTTATTATGCTTCTGGTTTGTTATATATATATATAATTATGTTTATTATTTGCAGACCCTTAGCAGGGAAAAGTTGAGGATCACAATGCATTTTTTATCTCTCCATGGGATGATGCTACAACTTGTATCACATACGTGGATCACATGAGAGCTGTGTAAAATCCCTACTAGTTCACCTATTAGTCGTAGTTTGTCTTTGATGTTGGACAATGTCAGTAGGTTGATCAAGACATACCAGAGGTCGGGCCCACAAATTGGCCTCGTACATTCCATACAAAGGATTAGGAGGCATGAGGTTAGAGGCCCACAGAACATTGATGTTCGTGGGGAGTTGTTCGACATCGCTCTTGGGTGCTCTGCTAGACATAAATGTCTGATTCCATAGATATTTTAAGAATGTTAATGCAACCCCTTCTGTTTATGATCAATTCAATGAAGCTTGGGGCCAGTTACCCCACCATGACTAGGTCCCCCTTTATTTTTCAAAAAATATATATGCAAAGATTGTGCTACATATGAGGCTAAATTACACTGATATCGGGTCTGATTTTTATGGATCTAGCTTGGGACATACCTAAATTGTGATAGGGCTTGTAGGGACCCTAGGCATGTACCACCACCTCTTATATTGTTTTCACTACCATATTGAAGCATGTTATTGCTGACAGAGCTAGAGGAGACGTCACAACTTGGTGCTGAGATGAAGGATACCATTTCAGATAGCATGCAGATGATAATGGCTAGTGCGCATGTCACATTGCATGGATATATGTGTAGATGAGCACCATTTCTTCATGACCCGCCAGTTCCATTATATGATGATTCATTTCTCACAAGTCTACTCGTTGACCAAATTTTATAATATGCACGGATGTGTCGTGATACCATCCATGACACTTGGAGGATGCACGACTCACATGACATAAACTAGGTACATACATAGAAAAAATTTTTCTCTTATCATCAAATTATGCACAATTATTTATATTAATTTAGTTTGTATTAGATTTCATTTATATTAATAGTTTCATGATAACATGTAGACACAACCCAACTACATAGATGAGCTTATGAGGTCATATGAGGGGGCAGTTGATCAGCTAGACCAACCTCCACCAATGCATGTATCCATGGATTCTCCTCCACCTCCACCTCCACCTCATAACATTCATGTGGAGGTGAGTCACTATGTACAACCACATGGACCGATAGTTGAGGTAAAAAAAATTATTCCTAAGATTTCAACATTTTATATTTTTTAAATACATGCATGCTAATTAATTCATAGACTAATTATAATTTGTCCTCACCATTGTGTACACAGGCCATATGTTGAGTGTTTTCGATGTTGTAGTTATGTGGATGCATGAGTGGGATGTTGGGTATAGAGGCATTGTCAATGCAGGTCCATTGATGCACACCTCAATATTTGAGCTACAGGAAGGGGAGCACCAAACCTAGATTCATCAAATCCCCATCCTAGATGAATTACATCTGGACTTGAGTGAGGTTAGTAAATTCATATATGTAATTAAAAATGTGGTTCGAAATCATTTATTTCTATATTTTTTATTTTTTACAAATAATGATCTAATTAGTTTGAATTTAAATGTGTTAGAATGTAGTATCGGATTATGGATGCTTACTTTGTGCAACAAAACTCACATAGGAGTTCTAGTAGTACTTAGAGTGGATAATTTATAGATTTTCAGGCCCATTTCAGAGGTCACATTCACAAGTGATATATAATTTGTATATTTTCATACATGGGAAGTTTATAGATGTACATGAACATTATTTCAATTTATGGATGCTTATTACTTTAGTTTATGGATGTTCATGTACCATTTGTAATTTGTATATATTTTCATATTGACAGTTTATTGATACATTCATTATTTTAGTTTATGGATTTTTATTAATCTTGTTTATGGATGTTCATTAATTTTTGAAGTTTATGAATCTCTTAAAATTATTTCGCTAGTTTAATTTATTTTATATAGTATAACGTTTTATTAAAAAAATATAATAATTTTGATTTCTAGTTTCACAGACTAAGAAAATAAGTACAATCTTAAGTCATGATGCAAGTCACTTTGATACTTAAAATGAACTAATATTATGATGGTTGAATTAAAAAACAAAAACAAGATTGAAATAAGTTTTAAATTCAATTTTAAAAGATGTGTGGTAAACAACAAATAAGTTTTATTCAATTTTATTTCTTTTGAGGTCATCTACATAAGCTTAGTCATAACATGATATTTAAGTCATATGTATTGGAATTTAATATACCAAAAACAATTAATATAATTAAATATGAACTTTCCTAAATTTACTTGGCTATCTCAAGGTTCAATTAAAAACACAAATGAAATCAAAATAACTTTTATTCAATTTTAAAATATGTCTTGTAAGCAACAAATAAGTTTTATCCAATTTTATTTCTTTAAAGGTCATCTACAAGAGCTTAGTCATAACATGATATAAGTACAATCTTATTATGTTGCAAGTCACTTTGAAACTTAAAATGAACTAGAATATATCATGTATCAATTTAATACTAGGTTGCATGGAAAGAATTAAAAACATGCTTCATATTGGGTTGTAGAAAGTGTCTTTTAGTGAAATCAACATGTATGTTATTACAATGATTTTAAAAATAAATTATTTGAATTCTAAAGCCATTCCATATTATAATTTTATATATATATATATAAATTTTTGACCTACCCATATACCATGCATGGCTAATTCTTTTAAGTATATTTCAATCAATTCCTTATCTCAAGGTTCAATTAAAAAGCAAAAATAGGATAGAAATAAATTTTATTCAATTTTAAAAGATGTATTGTAAATAGCAAATAAGTTTTATTCAATTTTATTTCTTTTGAGGTCATCTACAAGAGCTTAGTTGTAACATGATATAAGTAAAAAATTACTATGATGCAAGTCACTTTGATATTTAAAATGAACTAAAATATATTATGTATCAATTTAATATTGAGCATGGAAAGAATTACAAATATGCTTCATATTGGCTTGTAGAAAGTGTCTTTTAGTGCAATCAAAGTGTATGAAATTACAATTCAATTTTAAAAATAAATTATTTGAATTCTAAAGTCATCCATATTATAATAAAAAACATATATATGAAATTTTTTGTGACCCACCCATATACCATTGCATGGTCAACATTTTTAAGTATTTCAATCAATTTCTTATCTCAAGGTTCAATTAAAAAACATAAATAGGATTGAAATAAGTTTTATTCCATTTTAAAAGATGTCATGTAAACAAAAAATAAATTTTATTCAACATTTGTTTTTAGATTATCTACAAGATATACATTATTATTTTTATATATATTATATATATATATATATATATTTATATATATATTATTATATTATATATAATATATATATATAATATATATATTATAATATATTTAAATATAGTGCACTTTTTAACAATACAATATGATGCATGGAAAATGAGAATAATAAAAATGTAGTTAATTACAAATAGTTTACAATTTGAAGAAGCAAACATTTCAATTAACTGAACATTTTATCTGAGATGAAAATTCAAGTATTTTATTTATGGTTGAATTATTGTAACATAGAAATCAATGCACAATGTTAATCTAATTATTTTGAAATTAATGTACACCATATATCTAGTTACATCAAATAAAAAATCAACATCTTCACTGAAATCAATGCATCTAATGCAAACAATCAAATAGGATGAAAAATCAACATCTACACTAAAATTAATGCATCTAATGCAAACAATCAAATAAGTTTAGAAGCCAACATCCACACTAAAATCAATGTGTCTAATGCAAGCAATCAAATAAGATTAGAAATAAACTTCTACACTGAAATCAATGCATCTAGTGCTAACAATCAAATAGGATTAGGAATTTTGACAATGAAATCAATGCATCTAATGCAAACAATGAAACAAGAATACAAATTAGCATATTTAATGAAATCAATTCATTTAATACAATCAATCAAATATATTTAAAAAATAACATCTACATAGAAATCAATGCATCTAGTGGAAGAAATCGACATCTACACTAAAATCAATGCATGCAGTGTAATCAATCTTCTTCTCTTTCTCTTCCCCCTCCATATATATCTACATCTTCCTCCATCTCTCCTTATTTGTATCTCAATATCACCCCCCCAAACACACACACACTCTCTTCATATCTATCTATCTCTTCTTCCCTCTCTCTCGCTTCCATCTATATCTTTGTCTCCCTCTGTCTCTCCTTATTTGTCTCTCTATATCACCCCATAGACATACACATTATTTCTCCATATATATATATATATATATATCCCTCCCTCTCCCTCTCCCCCTCTCACTCTTCCCCTTTCCCCCCCCTCTCTCTCTTCCCCTTCTCTCTCGATGTCTCCTCTTCTATATAACTTCCCTCCTACTCTCCTCTCTCCCTCTCTCTCCATCTCCCTTGTCACTCCATTTCTCTCTATCTATTTCTTCTTACCTCCATATCTCCCCTCTCTCTCTCTCTCTCTCTCTCTTAAGTTCTCTCTCTCTTCCCTTTCTTTCCCACCTCCCTTTTTCACCCCCTCATCACTCACACTCTCTCTCTCTTCATCCTCCAACTCTGTCACTATCTCCCTCCCTCTCTCATTCTCTCTCCCCCTTCTCTCCATCTCTCCTTATTTGTCTTTCTATCTTAGCCTCAAACATACACACTCTCTCTCCATCTCTCCCTTATCACTCACTCTCTCTCTCCAACTTTCTCTCCCCGTATTTCTTCTTCCATCCCTATTTTTTTCTCCAACTCCATATCTCACTCCCTCTCTTTCTCCTCCACTCTCTCCTCCTATCCCACTTCTCCATCTTTGTGTCTCCCTCTCTATCTTACCCCTCTCTCGCTCTTTTTCTCTCTCCTCTCCTTCTCTCTTCCTTCACTTCTCCTCTTCTCTCTCCCTCACTTTATCTCCATTTCTCCCTTGTCACTCCTTCTGTGTCTCCACCTCTATCACTCTAGGTCTTTGTTCTTTCCTACCATATATATTTGGAGCTAATAGACATCCTAATATATATATATATATATTATAATATAACAATTATATTATGTTAAGTTAATATTATATTGATTCAATATTAATAAATTTAATAATATTAATATTAATTTTGATATTAATATCAAATTTCATAATTATTAATAATAATATAATAATACTTTTTAAATCTTATTATTAGATTTAATGAGGTGTTTACATGACATGATAACAAAATTATAATAAAATTGGAATTTTAATGTGGTAAAAGCTTTGTTGAAGGTAAATTATAAACCCATTCAAATTCAAGATATATGATAAAGGTATATTTTGAGCGTGGACATACATACTTAGATATTTCCCCCATATTGAGTTGTAGAATGCGCCTCTTGGTGCAATAACAAAAAAAAATCTAATGTTGTTCATAACCTAGATCCAGTTGAATTTTCATTTTTAGTAAAATAATATCATGTAAACTTGGTTAAATTATTAATGGGTTAAACTTTAGATTTTTCTTAATTGTAAAATCTAGATTATGGGATTATGGGATTCACATAAGGATCTTGAAAATACAGAGGCTCGATTGAGCCCCTGGTTAACCACATAAATGGCTCGATTGAGGGTTTAAGAAACCCTTGATTAATCTATTTGGGTTTAAAATTTAAGCACCTGATCAAGAGTTTGAGATCCTAAAAATGACAATTTTAGCACCCCTGCTACAGATTTCTCAACAACACCATTTTGTACCCTAGCGGATTTAGAGAAAAAATTGTCCTCAGGTGGCAAAGTTTATCATGTTAGATTCATGAAGAAATCCTATATCCAATGGCATATGATATTGACATTTTCAAAATCATATGATATTTTTCATTTAATTTATTTTAAACATAATGCTTGAATTTTTTTGGACAATTTGAACGATGTTGAATAAAAAATCAATAACATAAAATATACACAATGAAAAAATTTCAAAAAAAATACCACTATCTTCGTTTACAAGTCCTCTTCAAAATGGTACTTTTGGTTTTTCAATTTATTTAAATAGTTGATAAAAAACTTACATGAACACATGTTTGCAAAATGCAATTGAAATATTACTTCGCTAATTTCAAAAAATAATAAAACATATAATTTTAGATAAAAATAAATAAATTTTAATACGAAAAACTTAGTTCTCTTCATGTAAATCATTCTCATATATATATTTTTCAAAAATTACACATTTTAGACTAATTTATGCTATGTGAACACACACATACCTCTTAAGATGTGTGAATACTTGCAAGGACAAACATTTCATTTAATGGAAAATTGACATATTATACGATAATAATTGTTTTTGCAAAAAATATGATTATGACAATGTTAGGTCCCTATAATACTAGTGTATTCCCTTATTATTATTGTCATTGTACCCCTTATTGTTATTTTTGTGCCTCATAGAAGCCCACTATTGTTATTGTTGTGCCCTTACATTATTATTGTTATGTCCACTCTGATTATATTGTGACCCCTTAGACTCCTATATATAGAAAGGAGGTCTTGTCATTTGTATCATCCAAGAATTGTTCATTTGTGTAATGTAAAGGAGGTTTCCCCCTTGAAGAGGGTACATTTTAAGTCGTTGATCTATCTATTTCTTCTATTTTGTGAGCTTGTGGCATAACAATTGGTATCAGAACTTTGGATTCTAGGGTTTCACTGCTTCAAACAGGTCATCGTGGAATTTTCGCTATAATTTGTTTTCTACGAAGCTTCAGAAGCTGAAAATAAAACTTATTTGATATGAAATCGTGATGAACCATGTGACTGAATTTCAGATCTTGTCTAGATATATTTTTGGATATAGGAACTGAGGAAGTTAGGGTTTTTGCAGGCTTCCGAATTGGATCTCAAACAAGTCACCTTGGGAAAATCGTCATAAATTTCTCTTTGAGCATTTTGATTCAAATTTAGTAAAATGTTACAAAAATTAGACAGACTGTAGTTTGTTGAGTATCATTTTCACAACCTAAGTTTGAAACAGTGACAAGTGGCACATCGTACAAGTTTTCTCTACTGAACTAGTCTATAATTAGGTCATCGCGAGATATTGGGCATAACGCTTTCTTCGGGAATCAAATTTATATCAGACTTGCGGGGTTAGAAATAAGACTCAAAGGGCTATCAAAAACCGAAATTTCAAAACTTGGAGATCTGAAATTATAGAGTTACATGCATTTCAAGATCGAGCTCATACAAAAACAAAAACAAAAAAAAATGTGTAGTTTTTTTTTAATTTGCATAAGCATTGTTTGAGAAAGTAGTTTGAAGTGATTCAAAGGGCATTGTGAAGCATTATTATTATTCATTGATGACCCAAAGAAATAAAATGGAAAGACCTAGTAAGCAACCTAAAATCTCTACTATGACACATGAAGAAGAGGAAGACATTCCATTCTTTCGAGTGCATTTGTTCCATAGCTGAGAAAAAATAGCCAAGAAGGATAAGAGGTAGAGAAAACATAGAGGATTTATGCACTGTAACAGCCCATGGGCCGCATATCATACTTCTTTGTACCTGCACCCATATTTCTAGATAGAGAAAGAGAGTGGAGTGACCTCACCGTCTAGCTGGGTTTTCTCCCGAAAGGGTTTCCTAGAGCATATCTTGTGTCTTATGTGTGTGTGTACCTATATTTTTTTGTTCTCTATTTTTTGCATAATTTTCATTCACATGCATACAATATTTACAATAAAATTTACAGATCTAGAAATTTAATAAAACTGCAATAATGTACAATTCCATCTTCTAAATATAATATTATTATATCCGTTGTGACGAACTGTCGAGTGGAATATCCATGATAGTTTACATATCAAATTTAATATGTATTGTCTAAAAAATTATAGTGTAATAATAACTTAGCATTATTATTGTGACAATAACTTAGGGTGAAAGCCAACAATATTTTATGAACTGAAGCTATTATAATCTTTGGTCTGTTACATGTTTTTAGTTTTGACTATTATGTTTGGATTGTTATAATGACTTAGATATTAACAAATATGTCTCGGAGGATGTAATTGAACAATAATTTATATACTTTAATTTAAATGAAATAACAAGTATATGATATTTTCCAAAAATAAAAACAAAAACAACTTAGATTCAAATCTTTATAGAAATGTTTCTCTATTTAAGGTCATGCTTAAAATTATTTTTAATTAAAGAATACACAATTTGATCATACAATATCACATAATTATAAATACATAAATTTTAAAAATGTAAATATCAATAAGTATCTTCATGATAAATATAGCCCAGAGGGTTAGTTCAATTGGTCAAATCCCCATCATTAAAAGTACCTTTTTTATTGAGAGGTTATGGGTTCAAATCTTTTGGCCATTCTCGAGGACAAGGTTCATGGTTGAGCCGAAAAAAATTAATCCTTTTGTATAGATCTACATGATAAAAATATTATGTGGACACAGTGGTCACTGATTTCCAAAAACCATAAACCATATAATTAAAAGAAAAGGAAAAAAACAAAAAAACCAACCTAACAAAAAAACCAACCTTTCAGTATAACAATAACAATAATATCAATAATTTTCTTAACATATCTCATAATTCTTAATATTCATAAACAAAGATCAACAACGATCCAAATTTAGTCCCCATATACACAATCCATATAAAATATGATTACAAATGATTGAATTTGTTTTAAATATTTTTTTCACTTACATTTGGTTTATTAAAAAAATATCACAAGTTGTCACTAACATATCTATAGTCTAAGCATTGAACAAATCCAGCCGTCTAAAGAGATTTATTGGCTATAATCAACAACAAATATACCGTAGGCCAAATTATCTTTTTGTGGTAAACAAAAACCATGTCTCATTAAGAAAAGACTCACCACAACTATATAAGCATTGCATATGTGAGTTAACTATATAAAAGAAATAATGAATTCAAGTGATGATAATTAGGAGTAGAACTAATTTGAATTTACGTCACATACACTATAATTTCAAAATATAATGAAATGAGGCCCCTTACATACTTATTTGGTGCAAAATTACCTTTCATAATTTCATTTAGTGATCTTTTAATTTGTTAGAATTAGTCAAATGAATGGGGAAAATGCAAAAGGATGACTTGATATAGAGCAAGATAATTTAAGCCATTTAGCTTTATGAAAGTCTAATCACAGGTTGATTATAAGTTTGCAAATTTAATTATGAATTGCAAGGCCTAAGTCTTTAATGATTATTGCAAACTTGGGGATAATAAGTGTTCAACTTCACAAGTGACTATTGCTAGTAGTGTGCAACAAAGTAATTCAAGGCAAGTGAAGTCCGAAGTAAATGTCCATGGTGCTAGTTTTGAGAGTTTTAAAGAAGAAATTCAGTTATAAGAAATAGACCCTTGAAGGTGAAGAATATGATGATGATGATGTATTTCCTATTACAAAAACATATGGAGATGTTTCTAGGTTTGTAAATGGAGATGCTATAATGATTAATTTGAAGTAGGAAATTGTGTTGAATGGAGATAACGCTTATTATTATAGCCTCTTAAAAGTGTGGATACCTATTAAAATATGAAGACTTCTATGATGCATATAACAAGAAATTTGAAGTCGATCTCGATCTAAGTCTCAATATTCATTATATGAGGAATCATGTTCTCGTTAGATTGGAAAACCTTGGCGACCGATCCAAGGGTAGTGGTACTTTGCCATATAGTTAACCACTATTGTGTGGCATTCTATGAAGAATTCATCACATCCAAGGAAGATGGTTAGCATATTCCTATGATATAGTTAAGTTACAACCAAATCTGAGGACAATGTCCAATATAGAAAGAATGTATAGCAAATTGGTTGATGTAGCAAGCAGGGAACCTTTTGTTTAATGTTGTCACCTTCTGCATTATGTGTTTTCAACTACCCAGAGTGAAAAAGAGCATAGAATTTTGCAGCCACTAAAAGACCCAAAGCCCAAATTAAACCCCCTGCAAAGGAAATTACTTTGAACATGCTTTCTAGTGGTATGTGGAAGTCCAAAAATGGACTTCTAGATCAAAAGATAGAGCAAGTTGAAGTTTTTCTCTTCAAAACAAAAAAACAAAAGGAAAAACACGAAAAATTCCAATGTTTGAGTATTTTTTTTCCTTCTACCATGTGTCTAATCGGCTACCAATGATCAGAAGTGGAGGCATATCACGCATCGACAATCAGAGGTCCAACGCATTGGAGTATCAATGTGATCGTCGCATCACAATTGACGATCACACAGGCGACACCTTTTCAAAGTGTTGATTGTGATTAAGATTGTTGGGATTTGAGCCTATAGTGTAAACTATCGTGGAAGGACCGAAAATTATTTACAAGGGAAATCAACAAAAAACCAAGGGTAGTTGGGCCTTTTCTCTCTCCTCCAAAGGGACACATGGCAACACAAGATTGGTTTTGATGCATGACACATGTCAGCATATGGTTGGTTCCAATAAAGGACACATGGTAGGATATGGTTGGTTCCAGTAAAGGACACATGGCAACTGATGTCGACATGATGTGGCGATACGATGGACACGTGGTAGGCAGATTCAACATTTTCAGGGGTTCTATGGGGGCATATATGGGTGACACATCTCACCAATCAAGAAGCGCCATGTGGCATTTATGACGTCACACCTCAGAGATCAGAGATCGATATTATCAGCATGCGGCGCCTCCAAGTGACATAGGGGAATTTTGAGGTCTAAAATGGGTCTCCTAAGGAAATTATAAAATAATAGTGGAAATAATAAAATAAGATTAGATTAAATCATCAATTTTTAAAGGAAAAAAAGAAAAAAATATTTTTCAACTCATATTTTCAACTTATTTCCCTATGGGTTTACTCAAATTTCGAGCGACAATGCTCATTGGATGCATAAGTTGATTCCTCATCCAATGAGTACCCATTTTGCATACTTTCGATGGACCCTGCTACACGAAACATGAGAAATACATGAAAAACGTGATTGCAATCACATTTTTTCATGTATTTCTCATTTTTTGTGTAGAAGGGACCATCAAAAGTATGCAACATGTTTACTCCTTGGGTGAGAAATTAAATTTTGCATCCAATGAGTACTCCTGCTCAAAATTTGAGTAAAACCTTAGGGGGATAAGTTGAAAATATGAGTTGAAAAAGTAGTTTTATTATTTTATTATTTTTTAATCTTTTTACTTTTTTACTCCAAAACTGGTGAATCATCCCCCATGGTTGACAACATCATCTTGAATCCTACTGGTTCTTATAAAGTTTATTTTGGTTGTACATTTTTCTTTGGAGGCCCATTTTAGACCTCAAAATTCTCCTAATGACCCTTGGTTTTGATATGATAATAAAGGGGCTCCGATATGAGAGTTGTCCCATAGTCAAATAAAGAGCCAAAGGAACCAAGGGCTAAGCATAGAGGGTGATCGATGATTGGTGAATCCCGAGGTCTCAAATCCAAGTTAAAACTTCAATTGGCGAAGGCTCTGATATCTCACTAAGTAGGAAGTCTTTAGGGAAGAATAATGGAAAAGGGGCCTAAACTCATTTACATAGGAAACATAACCCCCGGTCCAAAACAAAATACCTTAATGCCTCAAGACTAAGTTGATGGTCATTGCCCCCAGTCATATGAAGGAAAAGTACTGAAAGGGATCAAAGCAAAAGGGACTGAGGTGGATCGGAATTCACGATTTTGTAAGGTTTTTCAATGTTAAGTGTCAGAGCTGGAAAATCCCTAATATTACATCGTGGATGTTTTAAAAGGCATATAGGGCTCTGATAGTGTTGTACAAGAAATATCAAGAGATGGATGAGTCAACAACTAGGATTCTTGAGCACCACCAAGGAGACCACTGTTAATTGCTCCCAACTCCAGAGAGTGGGGAATTCAGATGGTTAAGAGGAAAGCGACGTGAACCAACTAAGCAGCAAGAGAGGCACTTTGAGGCAGAAACATGGCTTGAGCAGAGGCTAGCTCAGGAAGTGACATGGAGATATTTTGGCTAAAACCATCATTCAGTTTCCACATTTTTGTTAAGTTTTTTGTTTTTGTTATTATATTATTGTATTTTAAAGAAAAGAATCATTCTATTACAATGATTTGGGCAACATAGACTTTGCACATCAAGACAACTAATCGATCAGACAACTGGAGCTCAGGCTGGGATATTTTTGTAACATATTTTTAGGGTCCTCCTCTCCTTGTAAAATGAAGGAAGAAACACTTAAATAAGGTTCACAATTTTTGGAAAGAAACTTTGTATTATTTTGGAAAAGGCTCTCATTCTTTGATATGTATGACTACTCAAAATATTAATTCAAAATTAATGGTGATTCCTGCATTTTGGGATTCCAGTATGTCTCCTCTTTTTGTAATTCCATAAACGTTCATGTTCTTCTCAAGACTTCATTTCAAGTAGCTATTATTTATGTTTCCTTTCTAATACAGATTCGTTTAAATCAAAATGTTGATGGAGAATGCCTGTATGAATTCTTGGAAATATAATCTTTAAACTCGCTCCATGAGTCTTCGCACTCACCATTTTTTCTAGATTGTCATTTCATCCTAAATCCAAATAAGTGTAGAATTTTTTATAGCACAAGCTCTGCATGATGGGTTTCTTCTCTTATTCCTTCTATTGTCTCACATCTTTTAATTCAAATGAGTTGGAAGTCCTTGAATGAGATCAACCCCCATTGATTGACACCTTATATCACTATGTATATCTTATGTATCATGAACTCATGAACTTTCCCTTTCCAGAGTTGTTTGAACCAACTTAATTCAAATGGTAAGTGACATTATTTGAAGTGCTCTAAACTCTCAATTGAACAATCATAGATGCACCCAATTTGGATGTCTCAGGTATTGGACTCTTTGAAATCTAGAGGATTTCTTTGAGAATTACAACATCTTTTGGAACTGTTGTCGGGGAACGTATTGAAGGATTTTTCCCCTGGGATATGACATTCAAGCATTCTTTGTTAAGGTGAGAAAATAAGTCTAGGTTGCAAGTTCATCACCTTAGCGACCCCATTATTCAATTCTTAAGGTATCATCCTAGATTATAGAAGACCTTACACCCATTCTGATACATGTCAACAAAAGACACCATCTGTGTCTGATCCAGAGAGATTAATCTCTAGGAGAATTTGGAAAGAAAAGACTCCCACCAATGATGCCACTGTGTCTTCTCATCCTGAAGCCTCTTTGTCTAGTTCTTAGCACACTATTATTCATTTCTCAAACTTCACCCCAAGAACTCTCATATACCCTTACGAAAGTATCTCACTCCCTAGCATTTCCCCCTTAGAGGTTAAAGAAGAGGAAGTCTCAGTTAATACCCCTTATTTCTCATTTCCCCCTCATCCTAATACTGAAAAGGGAAAGAACTTTCACACTAACAACCTTGCTCATGATTTGAATACTTCCACTAGTCTCGGCCTCACTAATTTTTCACCCATTATCCAAATACAGAGACCTTTAATAAATCAAGCCCCACCTCTATTGGTCCTGATGGTTGTCCCAAGTTTCCTACTAAACAAGCATGCTCCATTAGACCTGCCTCAACCTCTGAGTGCCATGCCACAAGATTACCTTAAACTCTTGCCCAGATTCAATGGAGAAGATGATATCTCAACACAATGACATATAGAATTCTTTTGTGAGTTTGGAGAGAATATAAATTTCGAAAATTTGCATGTGTTTCTAAGCCTCTTCATTCAATCTCTTGATGGAGAGGCCAGAAAGTGGTTTAAATCTTTACCAAATGCTTCCATTACTACTTGGGAAGAGCTAGAGAACTCCTTCACGCAAAAGTGGGGAGAGAATAGGGATCAAGGATACATCTTAACAAAGTTCAATGCCATAAATAAAAAACCATATGAAGATATTTTGGGAATTTATAAAGAGGTTCAACAAGCAGTATAACAACCTATCTGTTGAAATCAAGCCTCCCTAGGCTACTGCACGAGTAGTATTTGATGGTTCTTTTGAATCTGAGTTTGGTTTCACACTAAGGGATAGGAAGTCTCACACGTTGGATCAAAGCCAAATTGATTCCCTTGAAGTGGAGGCAAATTTCACATCCACAGGAAAGTCTAGAGGAAGGACTGATCATGGGGAGAAGAAGAAGCATCTTCCTCCAATCATGTAAAGGATACCTAGGAGAAAACATTGGACAAAATGGATAAGTTGATCAAGATCTTGTCAAGTAAACTGGTTAAGCTCAAACTGGAAAATAAAAGCCTCCCAAGACAAAGTGCTCAAGCTCTTAATAGAGGTTTTAATCCTCAGTACTGAAGGCAACCATTACAAATATTGCAAAGAGAAAGGAAGGAATAGTTAGACCATATTTTCCCCCGTTTGTATATAGAAGATGATCCGGATGACCAATCACCAGATACTCATGAAATTAACGGGAATTTGTACTCTTCCTTCTCAGAGGAGGAGCAAGAAATCAGAACGTACCAAGAAGAGGAAGACAATAGAGATGCAACATTGAACTATGGGGAGATAGGTGACTATTGTAAATAGTTTGCAGACTTCATGCAGGCCTAGCTACATAGGAAATATGATCTTAGGTCCTCTAGGAAGAGATCCAGAGATCAAGACCAAAATGAAGGTGCTCATCTCCTAGAGATCCCTAAATCATCCAATAAGGAAAAGGGGCCTCTAGACCCAAATATGCTAAAAAATAAGGACCCCTTAAATCAGGACCGTTGTAAGCCTGAAGTCCTTAAACAAGAGAAGCCTCCTCTTATCTACAAGTAGGCAGTTGAAAAAGAAAAATAAGCAGTCGAATTTGGTAATGCAGAAAAGGGTCTGAAAGTCTTCAATCTACAAAATGAACTTGAAAAAGTTAAGATCCTAGTCCCTCTGACTGAACTCATAAAGCAACCTAATTACAAAGCTCAGATCTACCAATTTATGCTCCCATCCATTCCAGGGCCTTCACATCACTACTTGAATCTTTAGGAAGAAAGACCAATGGTAGTTTTTGGTTCCCATGTCGAAGAATAGGACCCCTCAGTGGTACCTTTCTATGTTACTTTGGTAATACATGACCTCTTGCTTCACAATTCCATGCTAAATTCAAGTGCCTCTCACAAACTTATGCCCTTAACAGTTATGGAGAAATTCGGTCTGCAGATAACTAGGCCTTACAAAGATATTTACTCTTTTTATTCAAAGAGTGCAAAATACTTGGGGATTATAAAGGACCTAGTGGTGAACTTAGCTCAGATCCCGGTTAAGAGTGTGGTAATGGAAATTGTGGTAGTTGATATCCCTGCCATATTTGGCATGCTTTTTTATAGATCTTGGGGTTCTAAATTTGAAGGTTCAATTAAATTATATTTGTCATATGCCACCACCCCTACTTTTGGAGGGGAGGAGAGAAGGTTGTACAGGGAGTCCCGGATCATAAAAATAGTTAGTAAATTTGAAGGCTCAAATAATTCCCCTGTGTATGAAAGAGAGAGCGACCTCTCATGCCTACTATTAGAAGAATATGATTACATCCTAGAGGAAACTCGGGTACACTCAACAATCTAGCCAACGGAACTAGGCATGGACAGGGATAAGGTATGGAAATTATACTTTGATGGGGAAAACTCTAAGGAAGGAAATAGAGCAGGTGCATTGCTAGTATCACCAAAACGCAGTCTAACTCCTCACTCATTTCAATTGTAATTTGAGGCAACGAATAACATTGCATAATATGAAGCATTGTTTTTTGGCTCATAAACAATAAAGAATATGAATATTGGATTTATCAATATACGTGGATTCTGAGCTAGTAGTGAAGCAAATAAGAAATTAGTGTCAGATTAAGAATCACAGACTAAGGACATACAGAAACGAAGTATGGGACTTAATTAAAAATTTCGTCTTGGAATTTAATGTTCAGTTCTTGCCTAGGGAAGGGAATATAATGATGGATTCATTAGCTATAGCTCCTAGCAATTCCAAGCCTCCTCAGAACCCACTCCTTAGATATGAAGTGGAAGTCAGATACCAACATTCTGTGCCTGATAACATAAAGCACTGGTAGGTGTTCAAAGATAACAAGAAGATTAAATTCTTCATTGAGATCATTGGATAATTTTCCAATTCTTCTATTGATCAAGAAGAGGAAATGGGGATTGAAGAGGAGACGACTGCTTGGGAGGAGACCATAACCATAGGATGAGTGAAGCATCGAAGGAAACTTGCTTACCTTGGTGCTTTGTGTGTGTATGGCCAGAGATTAGAAGTGTTCTGCGCTACTCTGAAGCATAATATGGTATGTACAAATTTTGCTTGATTAATACTGAAGCCTGCTAGGCCGCCTGAGTGAGGTCAGTTCTTTTAAGATCATCGTGATAGAAGATTGTAAGGCGAGTAGAGAAAGCGAAGGAGTCTCATGTGTCCTCGCATGTCTCTTGGATGAGTTGAAGAAAGGTCAGCACACCCCTTCAGTTATCAAGTAAGTACTGAGTCCACAATCTTTTGGTATCAGAGCCCTGTTCTAATCCTGAGAATAAATTCTAGACAGAGCCTAAAGTTGGCCAGGTAGCCTTCAAAGAGCTGTTATTCTATAACTGCTATTTCGATAAACGCCACTTTAGTCAATCTCTGATTGAATTTATTTCCAATGGCAAGTCTGCTACGTTCGTTTTCTACTATTGATCGCCATGTTGTCAATGAAATATCTTCTCGATCTACTGAAAGTGAAATAGATCAGAACACTGAAAATCATGAAATATTAGAGAACCCCAAAAATTGGAATCCGCCTTCTCTGCATGCTACAGATATATATAAGCTTCCAATGACCTTTGCTTTCAAGAAAAAATCATTTCTGAAGGAAGTAGAAATTACTTTAAAAATTTATGGTCCGTCTGTTCAGATTGTTGCTTTAAATATGTTCTCTGAAGATGATATTAAGAAATTTAAGCAATATGTCAAGGATGGAAAGTATTTTTTTCTTCACTTTGGGGGGATAAGAATTGGTTTAGCTCCTTTATTTCGCCATGGTATAAATGCACCATGTATTGCATAACTGTTTGACACTCGTCACCAGTCATATGATAATGCCAGAATCGGAACCATAATGGGAAATCTAGCATCTAGTTGCCAATATGGAACCATTTATCCTGACTATGTTGTTAGTCTAAGTGATGTCCATCTGAAAGATTGCTAGAAAATGTTGGTTGGAGTCCAAGGTCTGTCCATGGCTGATGATAGTGGGTATTTTTCTGTAATTGCCCAAGCATCCTTCCAATTAACTAATATCGTCCATCCCAAGCTGAAGCAACCTGTTCTCAAAGATTGCGTCACCATAGGAATATCAAATGCCCAAGATGAAGGAGTACTGTATGATCCCACTGAATTACCTGGTAATTGGTATTTCTAGTACAAATCTATTGCAGACACAAAAAGGTCTGATTCAAAACTTAAAAGAATCGCAATAGATAATGGACATGTCAAATTGATACCAGCTCAGCCTAAAATCCAGAAGCCTACCGTTAGGCCACGAAAACATGTCTATCCGATAATACCATCAGATGAAGCATCCTCGTCCATAACAGTTAACATTCCTACAATTGATGAAATTGCAAATGAACCTCAGTTGTCCCCAACTGAATTGTATATACCCGAGTCTAAGCCGTTTTTACCGTCTGTAAATAAAATGTATAGTCTTTCAAATACCAGATATCAGCCCATCGAAGAATGGCAGTATGCAAACCGTCGTTTTTTCAAAGGAGGAAAATGGCATCCCAAAACAAAATTCTGTACCACATCCCCTTCCTCCAAACAGCCTGCAACTCTAGTTGATTGTGCTCTGTTAATTGAACACAATGCTCAGAACACGAATGAGTTAGATCAGACATATCAGATCGGGAACTATTTAACCACTTGGTGTTCCCATGCAGAAGAAATCTTAGATGATTTAGGCAGCCAAAGTGATTTAATTTTGGCAAATCTTAAACTGTTGCATGATGAACAACAAGAAGAAAAACAAAGGAAACAAGCCAAGTTGCAGAAAAAGAAAGAAAGAAAAAGAAGAGAATCTAAAGCGCCTATTTTTTCTAGATTGATGCATGTACGTAAGGTAGAAGAGATAGAAACAGAGTCAAATGAGGGAGAAGAAGAATCAACTTCTAAAGTTGATCTAAGAATGGAGTCAACTAAAACAATTAAAATCCAAAAATCCAAAAATGAATTAGCTACTCTTGAGAATGCTGCTACAAAGTTTCCATCATTCATTAGACCCTCATTGCAGAAAGCAAATGTGTTTAAAGAAGTGCCAAAATTTCCAAGAATTGAACAAGATTTATTTGCAGCTAATTCTTCTGGTTATGTGCTTGATTTAGATAAATCATCAAATCTAGCAGAATCTATAAGAATTTGGATAGGTGCTCTCTACCAAATGCAAGTGGTATCAAAACTGGATAATTATTCCATTTTTCTCTTAGCTAAAAAGAGAATGGCTGGCATCGTCCATGATTGGTGGATGGGGCCATCTGAAGAAGAAAGGAAAAATGTAGCTGCAAATGGTTTAGCTACTTTAGAAGTCCTTTTACTTACTCAATTTGTGTCGGAACCAGTAGATGAAAAGAAACAGATCATTACAGATCTTACCAGAATGCAATTAACAGATCTCAAATTGCTAGATTCATTTGGTAGTGACTATATGTCAAAAATATGCAAAGCCAATTTATCAAATGATCTTGTTGAGAAAGTTTCTTTTCTATCTAAATTACCTGGAAATCTAGGAGACCTGATTATGAAATATCTCAAAGTTCAAGGAAAAGTCATAGATCAAATTTACTGGATAGATTTGCTATTCAGATGCCAAGAAAAGGTTAAATATCTTTGTTGGCAAAAGAAGACCCAAGAAGTTTCACCAGGGTTAGATGTTTGCAGATTTGTTCTACCATGGACTCCCTTTCAGAAAAGAAAGTCTAGAAAATCCAGGAGATATGGAAATTTCCGTCCAAAAAGAGTAGCAAATCCTAGAAGGCCATTCAAAAAGTTTAAATATCTGAAGAGAAGAAAAAATCCCAGAAAAGATAATGCTTGTTTTGTTTGCAAGCAAGAAGGCCACTATGTAAGAAAATGTCCGAAAAATGCATCATCAAAGCTAAAAGCATGTGTAGATATTGAAGAATTTGTAGATAATTGGTCTGTTGTTGAATCTCAAGATGAAGTGTCAGATGTATATATTTTAACTGATGCTTCTATGTCAGATAATGAAGATATTTTTGAGCTAAATCAAAAAATGAATATTTGTGATGATTTCTCTAATTTTGAAATCGATGAAGAAGAAAATCATTATAGTGATGAAGATAGTTCTGAAGACTATACAGAAGAAACCAATGAAACATCTTCAGAAGAAGGTTCAGCCTCAGAATCCCAGCAAGCAAATCAGAATTCCATAACCGTTTTCAATTCATTTCCTCCACAACCCATTGTGAATTCGTTTTGCCCTTATCCAAAAACTGTGGCTTCCTCTTCATCCTCCATGACAAAAAGAGCTATAGTTCCTCCAGATGAAAGTGCTTTTCTTAAGAAGATTGTAAAATCTAATGACCTACTGTATATCCTTGTTGAAGTCCAAGTCAGAGGTGATTGGATTATAGTAGATGCTTTTATCAATACAGGAGGATCTAATAATCTGGCTAGACCTTCCTTCTTCAAAGGCCTATGGGAACCACTCCAAAATATCCCAGTGTCAGAAACTATTGGTGGTTCAGTAAATATTACACACTATGTGGATAACATTTCAATGAAAATTGGAGGGATTATTATAAAGATATCGGCAATTCAGCATTATGATAACTCTGCAAGTTTATTTTTTGGTATGCCTTTTATAAACTCTGTTCTACCTGTCACTATAAGTAGTCATAAGATTATTTGTAATATCAAGAAAAAATAAGTTGCAGTGCCAAGACTAATAATGGACGATTCAGAAGCCAGAAGACATAATCATCAGAAGAAGGCTGGTGAAAGAAAGTCTCAAAAGACTTCCCGAGACTGGAAAGAAGTGTTACAAATCTATGAACAAAACAACCAACCTAAGCAAAAGGCTTTCAGAAGTCCTGATTGGTCGCAAGATCAATTAGCAATCTTTGATGAATTTTTAACATGTTGTTCTGAAAATCCCAAAGAATTATGGGATGTTGAGAGTCCTATGCAGGAGATCATTACTTTGCATGATAATGGAGTAATTGGCAAAATGATACGATGCACCCCAAAGGATGAACAAGAAATAAAAAGACAAATTGAAGAATTACTGCAATTAAAGTTAATTGAACCTAGTGAGTCCCACTATTCTTGTTCTTCTTTCTTAGTTAGAAATCATTCAGAGATAGTAAGAGGAAAAGATCGAATGGTGATAAATTATAAGCCTCTGAATGCTATAACTAAAAGCTTTCAATATCCTTTGCCAAGGCAAGAAGTGATAATGCAGAAAATCCAGAATAGTAAAATCTTTAGCAAATTTGATATGAAATCTGGATACTATCAGATTCAGATTGCTCCTGATGATTGCCATAAGACTTCTTTCACTTGTCCTGCTGGATTCTATCAATGGCATGTTGTTCCGTTCGGTTTGAAGAATGCCCCTGCATTTTTTCAAAGACTGATGGATTATATTTTCAGTAAATATGATTTCATTTTTGTATATATTGATGACATTTTAGTTCACAGTCTTGACTTAGAAACCCATATGAAGCATTTGAAAATATTTCTTGAAGAAGCAAAGAAACATGGTCTCATCCTACCAGAAAAAGAAAATGCTTCTCTTCCAAGAAAATATTGATTTTCTGGGTATTCATGTCAAAGAAGGAAAAATACAGATGCAGCCACATGTTTTATCAAAACTATCTGAGTTTCCTGATCAGTTGACTGATACTAAAATGATTCAGCGGTTCATGGGTATTCTTAACTATGTACATAAGTATATCCCTAATTTGTCAGAAAATACTGCACCAATCTGTGCACATCAGAACCATGGTTGGTCTCCAAAAGTCACTCGAGCTGTTCAACAACTAAAGGAAGAGTGCCAACATCTTCCTGCTCTAAAGCCACCAGGTAATGGTTTCTTGATTCTACAAACTGATGCCTCTGATAATTTTTTGGTAGCAGTTTTGCTTGAAAGAGTAAAGATAGGTAAGGAGACAGAAGAAGTCTTGTGTGGTTATGCTTCAAAAGAATTATTTCCCTGCAGAAAAAGAAACTTTGGCAATTTTCAATGGTATCCAAAAATTTGAAATTTATTTGGCTCCAGTAAAATTCTTGATTCGAACAGATTCAATGAATTTCAAATATTTTTTAAATGCCAATATTTCTAAACAGCTAGCAAGAGGTCGTCTATTGGCTTGGCAAATGTGGTTTCAAATGTATGAATTTGATGTTGAATGGGTGCCAGGCAATTCTAATGTGCTTGCAGATTCTCTTACCAGGGAAATGAATAAAGCACATGGTTTGGTAAATAAACAGGGAATTTTTTACTTTCCAGGAGTTACTCCTCAAGAAGATTCTTTTGCAACATTTATAAAGATATTTCAAATACTTCAGTATGTAGCCAGTGATATTGCAGAAGAAATTAAGAAGGTTGTCGGTATGAGACTCCGAAGGAACCAGTGGATACAGAACTGTCAAGCTTGGCAATCCAAGAACATTGGAATATTTCTGGGGTTGGATGAAGACTTGATAAAAGTCTTCCCGTTATCAAACATGAAGGTAAAACTTTATTTTAAAACCCTAGATGACTACTGGACAAAGGAGTATACAGAAAAGTCGATTAAAATTTTGAAGACTTTGAATTATTATCAAATCATTCGAGTTATTGATTTTTCTCTCTCAGTTTTTACCTCTGCAAAAATGTTGGATTTGGAAGAGATAAACATGACTGAAGGTATTCAAAGATTTTTAGTATCTTTAAGAATTCCTAACTTGTTTGAAGAACTTGAAGCAGCTTTTCTGCAAAGACCTGATGAAAATTATGCTGCTACTGATTCATTCCCACAGTACGAGCTATTTCAGCATTTTTGCTGATTGGGAAATCAAAGATGGGAGATGTCAGAAAAAGAGGTGTGTTAGATCATCTCAATGTGTTGAGAGGACCCTGCAGTATTTAATAATGTTTTCAACACCTTGGGATCACCACAGTCTGGAGTTCAGAAAACCAGTCGAACCAAATCCATTTTCTCAATTATTTTGTTCAGAAAGTCTTGATGAGCCACAGATAGCAAATAATCCAGATGAGATTAGAAGAATCACAGGATGGCTTAAAGAATTCCCTAAATTAACGTTGCAAGAAAAATTGTCTTTAATTAAAACTTTAGACAGATTACAAGGGAAAAAGGCCACTTTTGATATTTGGATAAATCAGAAAGGCCTAGTTACTTTAAGCATTCTACATGGTAACTGGAATGAAGATGTTTCCTTTTTAATAAATTTGCTACTGTCTAACCATGTTTGTTCTTCTATGGTATTTACCAGAGGCTGGCAGAAACAATTTGATATAAGTCAATACTGCAAAATTTGGGTTCAGTATTGCATTGAAAGATCGGTTAGTATGTTCCAAATTTTTAAATGGGAGCTGCTCAACGGTGTTGAATTATCTGTTCAAAATCTGCCTGATTTTAAAACAAGAAAAACAGATCCTTTTCTCGGCATTGAGATAGATCCTATGGCCTATATTAATCGATGGTCGAAAAAGGACATGGAGTATCTGTTCCCTCAGAAAAATATTTATGTAACGACAGATACAATAAAATTCGACACAGGACAATCTTCACGTGCTCCACTCAGAAAGGAATCTACTTTAACCATTGCTAGCAATAAAGGAAAATAAAAAGTAAATGAAGATGCTCCAGAAAAAGACACCATATATGTCGACACGTATCAAGATGTGCAAGGAAATCATGATGTTGATTGGGAACAAAGGTACCTCGAGATACTGGAGCAACAGTATTATGATAATAAGTCTTCATCAAAATTTGATCTGGGTTCGGACGTTGAAAGTGACAGAAGTCCTATTGGACCATGTTAGTGCGTTTGCTTTTTGAGTCTATTATTGTACTCGAGAACTATTGGGTAGACACCGTCCAGACTAAGTAATGTCGGACAAGGACCCCTAAGAATCTCTTTGTCTAATTTAGTTTGTTATAAATAGAAGTTGGTAGGATGAGTGAAGCATCGAAGGCAGCTTGCTTACCTTGGTGCTTTGTGTGTGTATGGCCAGAGATTAGAAGCGTTCTGCTCTACTCTGAAGCATAATATGGTATGTACAAATATTGCTTGATTAATACTGAAGCCTATTGGGCCGCCTGACTGAGGTCAGTTCTTTTAAGATCATCGTGATAGAAGACTGTAAGGCGAGTAGAGAAAGCGAAGGAGTCTCGTGTGTCCTCGCATGTCTCGTGGATGAGTTGAAGAAAGGTCAGCACACCTCTTCAGTTATCAAGTAAGTACGGAGTCCACAATCTTTTGGTATAACAGGAAAAAAAGTTTGAAAACTGAATGGAAACACTATCCCCAGGGGCTTGGTTCCTTTAGAATAGTTATTCAACACAAACAATGTAGCTTCAAAGCTGACATAACAAGTGATTGATGAACGTGTAGAAGATTGCAACATTAGGATAGAGGAGAAACCTTGGTTAATAAAACTTGCGAAAGTGATCCCTCCATTATACAAACAAAGGTATTTAAATCTTTTCAAATCTTACAAAGATGTTTTTGCTTTGTCATATGATTATTTGAAAATATTTGATACTCACATTATTTAGCACAAGATTCCCCTCAAAAGTGGAATAAAGCCATGTAAGAAAAAGCTGAGGCAAATGAACCCTCTCCTACTTCCATCTGTTGAAAAATAAATCAAGAAAAATCTTCAAGCCAAAATCACAGTACCACTGAGATATTCAGAATGGGTGGAAAACTTAGTCCCGATCGGAAATAAGAATGGAGAAATAAGGTTGTGTGTGGACTTTCGAAATATAAGCAGGGCATCATTAAAGGACAACTACCCACTGCCCAAGATGGATTACATATTGCAGAAATTTGTTGGTTCATATAGGATGTCCATGATGGACGGGTTCTTTGGATATAACTAGGTGGAAGTACACCCATATGACTAAAAGAAAATGACATATACTACCACTTGGGGGACTTTTGTGTATGTCCATATGCCATTTGGTCTCATAAACGCTAGAGTGACATTTCAAAGAGCCATGGACATAGCCTTTGTGGGAGAGAAAGACAGATTTGTAGTGGTTTACTTAGATGATATCACATTATTCTCAAAAAAATATGAAGAGCACATCTTGCACTTACAAATTACCTTCAAGAAATGTATGTTAGGTAAACTTGACTCAGGATAGAGTCAAAGTTGACCAGGTTAAACAGTGATAGTTTTGGGCCACATGGTATTGTGCACCCGTAGTATTCTGCCTGTGGTATTATATGTAATGGAATTTATAAAATGCTGGAAGGACTTCATTGTAATGCAAAAAACCTGGAGGTGAGCGGTGAAGGCTCACTTGGTTGGATTAGCTAGGGTTTTGGCCAATGCTAATGAGATCTTACTAGGTTTGGTTTTTCCCCAGATTTGGGGTTTTCTCGGATAAACATTTTTGTTTATGTGTTTATGGTTGTTGCTGGTTATTTTTATATTTATTCCTCTTAGTAATTATTTATGTTATGCAGTAAATTTCTATTGTTATAAAATTATATATTACAGAGCAATGGAACACATAAAATATTGTAGAAATATAAACACAGAAAACACATAAAAATAAGAGAGACACAGATATAGGTGGTTCACCCAGTTTGGGCTACGTCCACCCCGAACAGCCATTCCTTCCTTTCTTTATCCAACAAAATGAAGAGACACAACCTACAGCAGATCCGCTGTAATATCCTCTGTTTTCTCTCACAGTCTCACCTCTCTGTTTCTCGCCCGGAGAATACACATCTATTACACAGCCTCAAATACAATGCCCTCATACAAAGAGAGGGGTTTCCTTCTAGGGCAAAAAACCCTAAACTAAACATAAGTTCTAC
>APFE031686510.1:99440-115263 GCA_000404065.3 Pinus taeda
ATGCTCAATGTGATCTTTCACTTCTTGAACATTTTTTTCTTGATATGTCCTTCTATCTTGATAGTTTGAGGAGTGGTAATTCCAGCCAATGCATTAAAAGATATGGTCGGATTCATTTCTTCTTTCTCGATGTGATCTTTCACTTCTTGAACATTTTTCTTCTTGAAATATCCTTCTATCTTGAGAGTTTGAGGAGTGGTAATTCTTGCCAATGCTTTACAATATATGGTCAGATTCATTCATTCTTTCTCTGGGGTTGGTTCCTGGTGTATATCCTCTTCTTTTGATGTTTCTTGATATTTCACTGCTTGAACCTTCTTCTTGATATGTCCTTCTATCTAGAGAAAGAAGAAATGAATCTGACCATATCTTGTAAAGCATTGGCAAGAATTACCACTCCTCAAACTCTCAAGATAGAAGGACATATCAAGAAGAAAAAGGTTCAAGAAGTGAAATATCAGTGACCCCTCCCTGATCTCACTTCTTAAAGAAAATTGGTCAATGTTTTCCCCTGATTCTCCAGAATCCCCTTCTCCCCAGTTTCAGTGGAATTTAAAAAATTCAAAGGAATCATTAGTGACTGGGACAAAAAAAAAGAGAAGAGACCTCCAAAATATTTCCTGACATTGAATCTCAATTACAATACCTTTGTAACCAATCCTCCTCCGAAAACATCTCTGAGGACCTTACTGCTAAAATTTCTAAGATTGAGAAAACTAGGTGCATTAGAGAACTTTTGAGGTCTAAAATGGTCCTCCTAAGAAAAATGTACAAACAGAATAAACTTTATAAGAACCAATAGGATTTTGTATGATGATGTCAACCATGGGGGATGATTCACCATTTTTGGAGTAAAAAAGTAAAAATAATAAAAAATAATAAAATAATTAAACTACATTTTCAACTTGTATTTTCAACTTATCTCGCTAAGGTTTTACTCAAATTTAGAGCAGGAGTACTGGTTGGATGCAAAATTTAATTCCTCATCCAAGGAGTACCCATGTTGCATCCTTTCGATGGACTCTGCTACAAGAAAAATGAGAAATAAATGAAAAAAATATTGCAATCACATTTATAATGTATTTCTCATTTTTCGTGTCATATAGTCCATCGAAAGTATGCAACATGGGTACTCCTTGGATTAGGAATCAAATTCTTCATCCAAGGAGTGTTCTTGCTCGAAATTTTAGTAAACCCATAGAGAGTTAAGTTGAAAATACGAGTTGAAAAAGTAGTTTTTTATTTGTTCCCTCTAGAATTTGATGATGTAATCTAATCTTATTTTATTATTTCCACTATTATTTTATAATTTCCTTAGGAGGCCCAATTTAGACCTCAAAATTCCCCTAATTAAGAATCCTCCTAGATCATGAGAAGGAGTGGTGTCTAAAGAGTTGAGCCCTCTAGGTCCAAGCTGGTGATGATAATACAAAATATTTCCACATAGTGGAAATTCATCAAAAGACCATAAACAACATCTGGGGAATCATTAGTCAATTTGGGTCCCTCGCCACTTATTTCTGACATTGTAAAGGAAGGCTACACATCAAAAATATTTTCAAACAAGAAGAAAGGGCTACAATTGAACATATTCTTTTGTAGCAAGACATTTTCCAAGATTAATAGATGAGGAGGAAAACGAAGTTTTCATGTTTTGGGCCACAAAGAATGAGTTGGAAAATGTTCTTCATAGTTTTCAAAAAGGTAAAATTCTAGGCCCTGATGGTATTCCCATTGAATTCTACATTAAATGATTGGATTTCATTAGACATGACCTTCTTTCTATCATTGAATATTCTAGATCTTCTAGTCAGATGTTGGCTCCATTCAATACCACCTTTTTACCCTCTATTCCCAAGATTGATAATGTTGAATCATTTGACCATTTCAGGCCCATCTCCCTATGCAACTCTATTTAAAAAATCATCACCAATATTATAGCCCTTTGTATAAAGGATACCCTTTATCACCATATTTCTCTTAAACAGTTTGGATTTCTAACTGATTGAATAATTCATGAAGCTATTGGTATAGCTTAGGATGCCTTTCACTCAATTGACACCCTCAAGCAAAATTCTTTGGTCCTAAGGTTGACCTCTCAAAAACCTTTTATAGAGTAAATTGGCTTTACTTAAGACTTATTTTGATCCACTTCGGCTTCTCCCACCTTTTCCATGTGGGTTATGAACTACATCAACAACTCTTCCTTTTCCATTTTTATCAATGAGGTTACTTCTCCCTTTTTCCATGCTAAACGAGGCCTCCATGAAGTATGCCCCTTGTTAAATTGTAGCAAGAAAAGGCTTCATTTGACCTGTGCCTTAGTGAAATGGAGAAATTCGAATTTCCACTTCAACAGAATGACTTGAGTTACATTTACAAGGGATGACATGGCCAAATCACTCAGTGAAGTTAATCAATTCGAGTTTGTGTGCAAGAAGTAGAGTTGTGCATGGGTTGATTGATAAGATCTAGAAATATAGTGGAGTTATATTTAGTTAAACTCAATTATCTAAGCTCCATCCTAGAATAGAGTCATATGAGTTCAGTTGAGTAGTTGTAATTGTTTTTAACTCACTGATCTCCCAATTAACTAGTCAATTTACTAAAAATATCCCTAGTCATGCATGCAATTCGAATTGCCTAGTTGAGTGAAGGGAAAATGCATAATTGTAATTATTATTGCATACTATTGAGTGTACAAAGTTTGCATGTAGCAGGCGAGCCATTTATCTTGGAATTTGTGTAAGGAAATATGAGCTTTCCCTATTCTTTAGGAGCTGAATTACGCAAGGAAATAGGAGGAAGCAAGAGACCTATTTTACCGAAGTATTGGGAAGAGCAGAATCAGGAGGAGGAGATTAGAATTGTAGTGTAGGCAAAGGCTTCAAGGATTGAATTTGTCATTGTAATAGATCATTTTTTCTCATCTAATATAATACAAATAGAAGAGAGGGTTTTCCTATTTGGGTTCCCTAGTAAAAACTGTGTTCATTGTGATTGAATGATTGCATGTGTTTCTATTGTATGTCTACCCTTCCGCAGATTGAGTAGAAGAAATTTGTTTCTATTCTTTTCAATATGAATTCATTAGCAACTGTAAATTTTGAGTTATTTCTACATGGTATCAGAGCTATTAAAAACTAAATAGAAACCAGGTTCTTGATCTTTTCTCAAAGAAATTTCGAATAACATAGTTGTGGTGAATAAATGTCTTTAGTGCAGGAACAATCTATTTCAATGGATTGAGGCTTGAGTATGCATTGGAGGGAACTTCAAATTTATATTCTTGGAAATATAGAATGGAAGTTGTGCTAGATGATAATGGAGTATTAGAGTGCAAAAAAATAGATATTCCAAAATTAGTAGCTTCAGATGCACAACAAATAGCTTAGTGGAAGAAAGATACTACAAAAACGAAGAGGATTATTCTGGGGGGAGTCAAAGACCATGTGGTTTAGAATTTTCATGGCAAGGAGACTGCTTATGAAATATGGAAAACCCTCATAGATCTATTCCAAAGTAGTAGTGATGCCAGGAAGATTGCATTGAAATATAATCTCAGGAACATTCGAAGGAATAAAAATGAAACTATTGTCAAATAGCTATCCAAATTCACCTAAATGGGAGATGAAATTGGAGGAGTTGGAGATATTTTTCCACCATCTGAACTTATGAGCTTAGAACTCTTTGGTCTTTGAAAGTGCTGGCACAATTATCAGGATTCAGTTAATCAAAGAGACAAGCTCCCAATTTGGGAGTGAGTTTGGTCTGATTTGGTGCATGAGGAGATTAGAAGAAGCACTAGAGATGGTGTCACATCCAAAACTAATGAGGAAGAAAAAATTCCTTAGCAGAAAAAGGAAAAAAATCCAAAGGAAAGAAGGCCCATGGCAAGGTAGAATCCATCCAGAACCATGGAAATAAGAAATACCTCAGTAAAATTAAATGTTTTCATTGTCATGAGTATGGATACTGTGCAACCAAGTGTCCACACAAGAAATCCAGTAAGAAGCATGCAACCAGAGCAGGAGGAGACGCTTTCACATCACAATTCAATTTGGATTTCACCGTCATTGCTTGCATGGAAAGTACTATGTGAGGTAGTGTATGGTACTTAGACTATGGTGCTTCATTTCATATGATAAGAAATAAGGAGTTATTCATCAACTTAGAGGAGGATCTAAAATTACACATAGAGCTTGGAGATTACAGAAGGTACAATACCAAAGGGATTGACACTGTCACCTTTAAGATGGAATTAGGATCCCATCTTCACCTAAAGAATGTAATGTATGTGCCTAATCTAAATAAAATTCTAATCTATGTAGTTGTGCTTGAAGACAAAGGATATGATGTGGTGTTGAGTAAAGGGAAGGCCTATCTAAGGCATGTTTCTTCTGGAAAGGTTAAAAAAATTAGTGTTTGGGTTAAAAATCTCTACAAGTTAGAGGTGGATGCATGCGTTGCATTGAGTAGCAAGGCAGAACATGTTCAGAGTCGAGATGTTGGAGAGCTCTAACATAGGTGCATGAGACACCTACACCATGGAGCTTTGAAAATAATGTCGTATATGACCATTGGACTTCCAAAATGCATTCTTGATCAATATGATGTTTGCAAGGGATTCACTCTTGGAAAATATGTTAAATCCTCCTTCTAGGGTCAAGATAGCAAAGTTGAAGCCATCTTGAAGCAAATTCACTCAGATGTATGTGGACCATTCTCAACTGTCTCATTTGTGAAACACTGGTATTATGTGATCTTCATTGATGATTTTCCCCATAAATGTTGGATCCATTTCATTAAGAAGAAACATGAGGGTTTTTCACATTTTGTTGAATTTAAAGCATTAGTTGAAAATGAGACTAGATATAAAATTAAATCCCTAATAAGTGATAATGGAGGAGAGTATGTGTCTAATGCCTTCAAATATTTACGTGCCAAGGAAGGTATTGTAAGTAATTTTATTGCGCCTCACAACCCACAATAAAATGGGGTTAGAGAGAGGAAAAATATAAGTATTGTAGGAGATGAAAGAGAAAATTTGCATGACCAAGGATTTTCACTATCCCTATTGGAAAAAGCTTGCAATACAATTGTTTATTTCTACAACAAGGTCCCTCACAAAATTCTCAGAATGGTTACACTTGAAGAGGCTTTCTCTGGGAGGAAGCCAAATGTCTCTCACTTTAACATTTTTTGATCCATAGTCTATTGTCATGTCTCCAAAGATAGTAGGAAAAAATTGGAGCCCATTGCAAAGAGGCGGATCTTTGTATGCAAAAAAGAGACACCTCATATTTACTAGGTGTACATTCGCTCACTCAAGATGAGTATTATGAGGAGGGATGTGAGATTTTATTAGGATAAAACCATGAGTATATCTTTAGATAAAGAGTTGAGCATACCACCATAGGAGGAGCTTATAGCTCCAAAGGAGAAGACTCAATCAGATCCACATAGTCAAATCTTGCTCAAAGGTAAGGAAACATTCCAAGAGGAGGATATTGAGTAGCCACATGTGGAGGAGTAGAGAGAAGGTTGAGTGGAGGCACCCACTCACACAAAGCCTTCTAGAGAAGAGAAGAGGAGGACTAGGATGGTTAATAGATTGTTGCAGGAAGATCAGGAGTAGGTTGGAGCTCCTAGTTCCTCACGCAGATAAAGGAGATCACCAAACATATATATAGGATATATGACACTCGTGATGAAATTGATATATTCTGAGCCATATTCTCTTGAAGAGGTTTTTTTCCAGGAGGTGTGGGTAGATTCCATGGTGGAGTATGACTCCATCGTAAAGAATGATGCTTGGGAGGTTGTTCCTAGACCTTAGGGAAAATCTATTATTGCTTCCAGGTGGTTGCATATGGTGAAATAAGAAATTGATGGTAGTATTGAGAAGTACAAGACCATATTTGTGGCCAAAGTTTTCTCACAAGTGGAGGGGATTGATAATGAGGAGAAATTTTCCCTTGTGGAAAGATACTCATCCATCACGACCATACTTGCATTAGTTGCACAAATGGTGTGAAAAATCCACCAAATGGATGTCAATGTAGTGGTTGAGGAAGAGATATTCATTGAGAAACCTCAGGGGTTTGAGACTTTTAACAAGGAGACACATGTTTGTTGGCTCAAAAGAGCACTCTATTGTCTCAAGCATACACATTATGCCTGGTACACTTTCATAGATTCCCATCTCAATGGATTGGGCCTCACTAAGAGTGAAGAATGTGCCAATATCTACTACATTATGGTAGATGGCAGTCTTCTCATGCTAGTCCTTTATGCATATGATTTGATCTTGGTAGGAGATGAGAGGTTGATCCAATATTGCAAGGAGGACCTTACAAGAGAGTTCGAGATGAAGGATATGAGTTTGATGCACTACTTCCTTAGCTTGGAGGTGTGGCATGGAGATGGAGATATATTTTTTGGACAAGGGAAGTACAACACTAAAATCCTTCAAAGATTCCATATGCAGGATTAAAAACCCATGGATACTCCTCTTGGTACTAACTGGAAGAAAGAGGATGCTTCTATATGAGAGGAAGTATATGGCACTGTCTATAGATAGTTGGTGGGGTCCTTGATGTACCTGGTGAAAACAAGGCCTGATATTTGTTTTACAATAAACCAAATTAGTCAGTTTATGGTGGAGCCTACCAAGCTTCACTGGAAAGCAACAAAACATTTTTTGAGATACCTCAGAGGCACAACAAACTTTGGTTTATGGTACATGTAGAGTGATGTAGTGAAGCTCCAAGGCTTCATAGATGTAGATTGGGCAGCGAGTCCCTTAGATAGGAAGAGTGCATCAGGAGTAGTCTTTAACGTTGGGTCAATAATAATTTCTTGGTACAATAGAAAACAAATATCTGTAGTACTCAGCTCAGCAGAGGTCGAGTATATGGTTGCTAGTCAAGCATCATGCGAGGCTATTTGGATTAGGAAGATCCCAGTTGGTATCTTTAGTAATGGGATGGAGCCTATATTGATCCAATGTGACAATAAGAGTTGTATAAAACTCTCTAAAAATATAGTGTTTCATGATAGGTTCGACCATATAGACATCAGGTACCATCACATTAGAGATTGTGTGCAGAGGAGGATGGTTATGCTACAATACATTCCTACAAAGGAGAAAGATGTAGAAATTTTGACAAAGGCTTTGTCAAGAGGAAAGTTTGAGTTCCACAAGAGAATGATAAGGTTTTTTGAGAACCATTTTCTTGCTAAGAAGGAGTGTTAAATTGTATCAAGAAAAGGCTTCATATGACTTATGCCTTAGTCAAATGGAGAAACTTGAATTTCCACTTCAGCAAGATGAATTGAGTTGCAGTTAGTAGGGCTGACATGGTCAAATCACTAATTTAAGACGGTCAGTTCAATTCTGTGGGCAAGAAGTAGAGTTGTGCATGAGTTGATTGCTAAGATCTAGCAATCTAGTGGAGTTATATTTAGTTAAACTATGTTATCTAAGCTCTAGTATAGAATAGAGTCAGTATGATTTCAGTTGAGTAGTTGTAAATTTTGTTAACTCGCTTATCTCTCAATTAACTAATCAATTTACTAAAAATATCCCTAGTCATTCATGCAACTCGAATTGCCTATTTGAGTGGAGGGAAAAGGCATAATTGTAATTATTATTGTATATTTTTTAGTGTACAAAGTTTTCATGTAGCAAGTGAGCCATTTCTCTTAGGATTTGCACAAGGAAATAAGAGCTTTCCATATTTTTTAGGAGTTGAATGCCACAAGTAAATAGGAGGAAGTAGGAGGCTTGTTTTTCCTAAGTATTGGGTAGAGCAGAATCATGAGGGGGATATTAATAATATAGTGTAAGAGGAGGCTTCAAGGATTAATGTTTTCATAGTAATAGATCATTTTTTCTCATCTGATATAATACAAATAGGGGAGGGGTTTTTCCCAAATGGGTTCCCCAGTAAAAGTTGTGTTCATTATGATTGAATGATTGCATGTGTTTCTATTGTATGGTATCCCTTCTGCAGATTGAGTAGAATAAATTTGTTTCTATTGTTTTAAGGATGAATTCATTAGTAGCTACAAATTTCAATTTATTTCTACACCTCCTCTCCCTATCCTTTTTATTCTTGTAGGGAAGGTCTCAACATGTCACTATTTGATGTAGTATGCAACGATAGTTTCAAAGGTGTGCTTATCTCTCAATTTTTTTTCTCTCGCATCTCCTCTTTGTAGATGATATCCTTATCCTCTTAGATGGAGGAATTCCAAATATCAAACATTAAAATCCATCTTAGATCTCTTCATCCAAGCCATGGGAATGAAAACAAATAATCATAACTATTCCATTTATGGCTAGGATATACCAAAGAAGGAAATCATCTCCATTGAAAACATTATAGAAGCTCCACTAAAAATTATTGGTCACCAATTTAAATATCTTGGTTTTATCCTTAAACCTTGCAGCTACCATAAGAAAGGATGGGCATGGCTATTATAAAAAATTGAAAAAAATATAGCAAGGTGCATTTTCCTATGTTGAGTCTATAATTGAAACCATCCCTATCTATTAGGCTTCTTTGGCCTGGATTCCCACGAGGATTTTAAATAAGATATAACAACTCTATATTTCTTTCCTTTGGCTTAGAGAGGGAGAAAAATGAACATGTGTACTCACTGCCTTGAAATATATTGCTCTTCTAAAGTCTATTGGTGGATGGGGGATAAAACTTCTCACAAAATTTTCTCAAGCATTGGAAGCAAAAGGTTTTTGACATCTCATCCAAGGGACAGGGCTATGGAATCATGTCATGGTTTAAAAATATATAAGGCCTTTATCCATACTAGACTAGATACACTCTCCTAAAAAATCTTATTAGAATGCCTCTATTGTTTGGAAAGGTATCCTAAAGGAATTTCTTATTGTTGGTGATCACCTATATCGGAAGGTGAGGAATTGAAAAAATACTCTTGCAAAGGGATCCCTGAATTGGCAATTTGTGTTAGAATCAAATTCTTGACCCCCTGATAAACCTTCTAGCTAATAAAAAGAATTTCCCTCTAGCCCATATATCTCTCCATCCCCCATTCTTGTGCCAAAAATATTATATGTCAGCCATGGATCTCCAGCTTGAAGGAGAGGATGTAGTTGCCTGGGAAAATTATATCAAAGCTTGAAAATTCTTAGATGTTACCATATTTGAAAGTGAATACCAACTTATATGGACCAAAAGTCCACATGGGAAGTATTTTTTGAAATATGGATATCTATCCCAACTACATGAGACCGAAAATCCTCCTTGGTGGGGGAACATTCTTTGGAAATTATGCTTCCCACTAAAGAAAAAAAATTTCATGTGACTCATGTTAAAGGGGAAGTCCCTACCTGGGACATCCTCTAAAATCATTCCTTTCAGGGATCTAGAATATGCCTTCTCTATAATTCTAACACTAAATCCATAAGCCATTTCTTTATTAGTTACCACTTCACTAAACAAGTATGGTTGGATATTAAACGCCCATGCCCTTAAGCCCTGGACTGGGTTAGTGAGAACATCAACCTTATTATGAAATCTTGGCTCTCTATTCACCTTCCAGATAACCTTAAGGGGCTCGCTTTGTGTGTCATCTGGGGCATATGGCTTGAAAGGGATGCTACTATATTCGAAAATAGAACCCCTAACTCCTCTAAAGTTTCCTCTCAAATTCTAGAAATTCTCTCGTTATCCTCGTCATCCACATATATTAGCGACTTATCTCCTCTTGATCTTTTTGTTTTACAAATTAACTCTCCCTGGTATTTTTTTGATGCAGTTTCTTAGGGCTCCCCCTCAATTGGAGGTTTAGGGGGCATAATTAATCTTTTAGACTCTCAGTCTCTCTCCTTCTAAGCCAATAATGGGACCGCTACAAATAACCTTGTCAAAAAAATTTCTCTCTACATTATCATTTTTCTTGCTATATCCAACAATGTCAGATCACTCCATATATATGACATTTTCTTCCAAGTGTTCTAAATGTATGCCAAAAGAAAAAACAATCTTTAGGAATTTTCACCTTGGCTTCAAAACTCATGGATATATATATTAATATATATAATTTAATATATATATATATATATATATAATATATAATATATATATTATATATATATTATAATATAATATATATATAGATATATATTATATTTATATATATATATATATATATATATATTTATAATATATATATAATATATATATAATATATACTATATATTTTAATAGTATATATATATCTATCTATCTCTTAGCACTTGTGATCACATCTACAGGCACCGAAATGAAGAGACGGATCGATTCTTGAAAATTGTATTGGATATGGACTTAAGCACGTGCTCAGTCTATGAGATTAAAGAAGGCCTCATAACATAATATTTTTTTGTTCCTTGTGCCTGACTAAACAATGGGGCCAACTATTTAGCAAAAATGACTATTTAGGAATCATTTGCGCGAGTTTCCTAAATATGCTTATATTTTCATTTCTCAAGCTACAAATCAGACATATCTATAATTTTGGTGACTATCTTGGAAGACATTTATGTATTTTTGGACTATTTTTTTAGAGACAACTTTGTTGTCAGTTTCTTATTTGTGAGATCATGGTAGCATGTAAGCAAATTTGTACATGGTATATGTGTAACAACTACAATAGGTTTTTATATACACATATGAGAATCACTTGAAAGGGATATGAACCACAAGAATGCATAAGCATCTATTGATTTAACCTCTTTTATTCACTATAAATAAGAGTTACAAAAAAAATTCTTTGGGAAAAACCGCCAGCATATATCTCAGTGTATATAGTAGCATATATAGTACATTGTTTACATGATAGTCCTCCTGATAACTAAAACAGGTACATTTCCACTAAAGCAAACTTCCTGATAACTAACCAATAACACAAGTCTATAGAAAAAATGCCTAAAATTGAGCTTAACACAAGTCTCTAGAAGATGTCTTTTGAGATTAAAAAAAAATATATGGGATCTGTTCAAATTACAAGTAGAGTTCATTGCCTTGTAGAATTGGATTAATAAAATGTAGATTACAATTTAAAATGATTACCATGAGGAGAGGATAGTTTAAATCTTGTGGAAACATTTTCCACTATTCTCTAGTGTGGTTCCAACTGATATCTAAATATTAACGTTTCATCAAAAATGGAAATTGATTTAAAAATACTGGGAGGACAATTTAAATCTTGTGGACACTTCTTCCAATTTTCTTTAATGTCGTTCCAAGTGACGTATAAATATTAACTTTTCACCAAAATTACCATTGTTTAAAATAAGTTGGGAGGATGGTTCAAATCTTATGGACTTCTTGCTCACTGTTCTCTAATGTTGTGTCACTAATACACATGGGTGGAAATTTTGACAACGAAATATGATATAATGGATAAAATTAGAAGAACTGTCGGAAGTTAAATGGTTTTTTTGTTTTTTTTTTAATCCTAGCGGTCATTGAATATCTAACAGGAGTTCTTTGACCATCGAATATCCGATGGAAGTTCTTTTATTGTTGAATGTCTGACCATTTTTCTAATACCAAATGTTCGACATGTTGTCAATATCGACAAATGGAAATGAAACATTAATATGAACATCAATTCACCATTAATGATTTTTTTTTCCAATTGACAACGTCTAATATGAGACACTTTATTTGAGTTTAACCTAATATAGATAAGATAATAATTAATATTGTAATTATCCCTATAATATTTACTTAAATATTATTAATAATAATATCAATAATATATATATATATATAATTATATAATTATATATATATATATGATATAAATATTATACCGTACGATCATATAACTTTAAACATAGTTTATATATTACTTGCAATTGTTTTGAAAGGTTGTAGGCTTATTTTGAGGTTAATTTTTGAACAAAATCACCATTGTAAGTTTGGTGACAAAAAAATCACATAACATTGCTCAAGGAGACCAAGGATACGTGAGATCAGCATCGAGGGCTTCAAAGGATTGAAATATTTATTTCCCTTATAGAAATTGCAAGGGTTTGAAGCCAAGGAGACTTCTAATAAAAACAACTAAAAATCATTGTAGAGACTATGGACACATTGAAGATAGGCATCGGTATCATCCATTAGTAAGTTATTCATTATATGTCTTTGTATCGTATATTGTTTTTGTAAATGCTTATATGTATATTGTATTTTAGATTGTATGTCTTTGTATTGTGAATTGTATTGTCTTTCTGTTGTAACTGTATTTTATATTCTTTTGGGAAGTATCTGACGTATGTTATCATCTTGATGTGGATAAATATTATTTTCATTAGGGTCAATTAAGGGGTTAGTTCAAGTTATGGGTTAATTACTTTCTAGGCTTAGGTATAAGGGGTTTTTGTTTAAGGGCTTAGGGGTTAGGGGTTAAGGGCTTAAGTGTTAGGGATTTAAGAGCTTAGCAGAATGAGGTTAAGGTGTTAGCGGGTTAATTAGGACCTATAGGATTTAGAAGTTAATGAGTTTTTATGGAGTATTATAATAAAAAAATAAAAAATATATTATGCACAATATTTAAAAGATGAACATAGTTGAATACATTTTATAGGAAGAAGAAAATAAATTATATATATTATTGTGACAAAATTTTATAAACAAAATATAAAATGTAAATATCATTTAAAAAATTATTTAAATAAAAATTTGATTAAACCTAAAATTATTATAAATAAAGATGATTGGATAAAGATAAAAGGAGTTTATTTATTAATTTAGGTAAGATGCTAATTAATAAAAAACTATTTATTATGAAAAAGATTATATTAAAGTAAATCACTTTATTTATTAAAGAGTTTAAATTTATAAACCGCAATTTATTAAAATGTTATTTTCCTAACCACAATCTATTTCACTCATAAAAGATACTTTTTCTCATTTTTTAAGGAAAAAAGTATGGGACACAAGCCTTGCACTTGGTGTTTCAAAACATTTTAGTGATATAGAGTGAGTAATTCTCTATATAAATTCTCTCTTTTTGTTAATTAAGGGGTCTCATTTGTTCTAAATTGTGAGAAAACATGAAGTAATATCAAAGCTATAATAGTTTTAGGAAAAGGGTAGATTAATGAAATGTTTGATAAATCATCAATGGTTATTTTTTCCATATTTATCTTACTTATTATCACTCATACAAGGTAGAACATTCCATTTTGAATGTCCTTTGAAGTAAGTGTAATGTTTTTATTCTATAACATTCACTTACCACTAAGTACAAAGGAGTTAGTTTTTGACATTTTGGTCAAATCAAATAAGTAGTCAAAAAGAAACAATAACCCATTTTGTGTAGAAGGAGAGATATTTAATATCGTGGCTTAGTAAAAAAGGATTTCCTATACAAAAATTGTCTTTAGTGGGTTCCCTGTCACTTTTCTAAAGAAAAAAGGGGATCCTATCTAATTTTCTTACATAGGTTATTGATTTCAAAGTTTATAAGTGAAAACATATGATGAAAACTTTGAGTACATTTGTAAATGTGATGGAATGAAAAGGGTTTGATGATTTTCAGGTGATTGTTTCTAAATTTGTTCAACATAATCTTTAACACCTTTCTAAATTGCATGCTTCATGATCACATTGATTTGTCGTATTTGTTTCATGCTCTAACCCAAGCTCACGGTTGTTCACCCATCCTCTTAAAACTTTTAGTCATTAATTGAAATCAAGAAAGAATATGACATTATAATTATGAATTCAAAATAAGGTCAATATGTTTTTTATTATGGTTGTGACTATATAACTCAAAAAGTGTATCACTTCCTACATGTCAAGAAAAGTAACATCTTTCTTATATTTTTTTCAACATATTCTTAAATATCTTGATAAATTGCACAAGAATCATCATTGATTTGTTGCCTTTGTTTCTTGGTCTCACCTAAGTTGTCTTTGTCATTGTATTTGTTGTATTATTTTTATTTATATGTCATATTGTAAATGTGAGTATCAACTTTTAAATATTTGCTATATATACTAATATTACTTTATTGATTGTAATTGTATAGTATGGGCCCCTTAGGGCATTTCTCGATGAGGAAGAGGTGGTTTTAGTACAAGCACATATTCAAGAACATGGAACAGATATTGAGGATCAAGCTAATGATCCTATGGAAGAAGATAATGATGTTGATAACATAGTTAAAGAAGATGGGACAAATAGATTCATCCAGGAGACATTTAATAATGTTGGAATGGATGATGATGGCAACCAATATGAAAACCATGCTTTTGATAAACCTGTACTTGAGAGGGAAATTCAACCTCTTTATGAAGGCTCGAAAACATATATTCTCTTTGTTGTATTGTTGCTGGTCAAATTAAAGGTGGTGAATGGTTTGTTAAACACATGTGTGACATAGCTCCTAAGATATGTAATATATTTTGTGATGTTTAGTACTATATACATGATAAAGCAATTATTTTTTTCTTTGTTTTTTATGTTATTACGTTGATCATCATTTAATTAGTTTGTAACATTTGGATGCAATATGTATGATTAATATTGTTCAGTACATTAACCAGTACTACATTTTTTTATGTTGTAGAATATTAGGTGAATTTATGTTACCACCGTTAAATGTTTTACCTCATACGTACTGATATTTGCATGCCATTATGAAAGATATTGGAATGGAGTATCAAGCTATTGATGTATGTCCTAATGACGATATTCTCTATTATAAAGAACATGCATCGAAAGAAAAATTCCCAAAATGTGATGAGAGTAGATATCAAACCAATAAAGTAACAAAAAAGGTTCCTCGCAAGGTTTATTATATTCCCATAATTCCACATATGTGACAATATTCATGTGCAAAAGCACAGCACAACTTATGGATTACCATGCAACAAATAGAAGTGAAGATTGTGTTATTTGAATGCTTGCAGGTTGATATTCATTTAGGAATATAGAAGAAATGTGGCCAAAGTTTAAAAAACAACCTCGTAATATCAGGCTTTCATTAGAATCTATTAGTGTTATTCCATTTGAAGGGACCAAATCTACTTGCTCAGTGTGGCCTGTTTTTGTTATCAACAATAGCATTCATCCATGGATGTCAATAAAGAGGGAGTATATAATGTTGAAAATGACTGTTCTAGGTATTAATTTGTTTATAATTAAAAAAATTAACACAATAACACATCATTTGTCTCGTTTGTTTCATAATTATGTCTTATATTTTTGTTTTTACCCATATATGTTCAATTATGTATTATATTTTTTTTTTTACTCATATATGTATTAATTATGTATTTTATGTTCAATCAATTAGGTACATGCCAAGTCAAAGATATGAATGTATATATTGAGCCTCTTATCGATGAGTTAGTGGAGTTATGGAATGATGTAACTATGTATGATATCTCTATACCAGTAGATTCACAAAGGGAATTTGAACTCCATGTAATGCTTGTATGGACAATTCACAATTCCCCAACGCTAACACATTTTTGTGGTATTTTATAATGTTACCCTGCACTTTAATAATGTTTAATTTTAAGAAGTTCATTTCATTTTACACACTTAAAATAATGATATAAAAATTATTCCATCTCTTGCAGGTCTTCAAACAAAGGGTAAATTTGCTTGTCCATTTTTTTGTTCTAAGATGAAATCTCGTCATTCAGGAAGCTTAGGAAATGAGGTGTTTGATAGTATAGGCACTTCATTTCTAAGAACCATAGGTACTGAAGTACCAAAAAAACATATTTTCAATGGGAAAGAAGAGATTGGATTAAGACCACGGAGAATG